>NCVS01000254.1:0-22787 GCA_003055095.1 Goniozus legneri
CGACGTTAATGATATTGGTCTCATACCCACGCCATCCGATTTAGGGATGAAATGGACGTAGGAGTTCCTCCAGGAGTCGGGGAAGGATTGCGAGGAATATATCTCATTGAAAACGAGGTAAATTATTTGTTATTATCGTTCGTAACGATGCACGCGGAAATCGAATTGGTCTATTAAATACCTCGCCACAACTAATATCGGTATCTATGAATTTTGAAATTTCGGAAAATAGAGAACTCCATCGAGATTAATTATACCAGCGAAATTAACCCGTTTTATCGCGTAACACATATAGCGACATATTCATATATCCCACTAAACCGGAGCCGCGTAAATTCGGTGTAATAAGACGCGTAACACTGATTCGATTAACCAGCTGGAAATTCCGAAGACTCTCCGAAATACGGGAGTTAAATTAGAACAATGAGACGTCATATCAGGCTCTATCGCGGATTCCGAGCTTCCTGGTTTATCCTTTACAAATCTCCAGAGTCCACTTCGCCGGGACGAGTAAAGCCGATGGCAATAAACACGCGGCGACGTCTTCGGAGACCGTGGCGGGGTTTTCCTCTCGCGGCTAAAGTGTCGTAAGTCCATTGAGCCGGGTAAGAAAAGTTTTGGCTAGCCACGAGTGGTAGCTGGCCTTTTCTCAGCGCCCTGCCTCGTAAATACCGAACGAAGCGCGCAATCGAATGAAGAATCGCGGGGCATGACTCGACGCGTGTGCGCGCTATACCAAACCCCCTGTTATTGATCGTACTTGAGCAAGATGAATATCGCGAATCGAGCCGAGTTGCATAACCGTTATGAAAAAAAGTGTTTCTCTTTCACGCATAAAGGAAACTATACCCGAGCTTTTTTTCCCGCTAAACTACACCGATGCGTGTTCCCGATTTCTCGGAAGGCCTCTTAGTACTCGACGATCGCCCTCATGCCGAATAAGAATTTTTCCTCGAATTTTTTCCCTTACCTTACCAATGGAGCCTCGACGAGCGAAAAAGTCCTCTTTAGATGTTTCGTAATACGTTTTACTCTACTCCTCCTACTCCCTTCCTATCTCTCTAGTTTGCAAAATCAAAATTGAGGATTATGAAGATGGGCTCGTACCTACGTTAACGGGCTTCTTGCGTGGTTGGCTATATCTACCGTCGCATATGGTAGTTTCCGCAACTCGATTTTGCATGTTCTCTCCGCAACTTCGCATTTGAATTTCGCTTCTTCCGTCTCCGGGAAATCTGCGGTATTTCGGGTCGAGGAGAAGTTGAAAAATCATCTGGGTGTAGAACGATTTGTATCCCGATCTAGTTTTTAATAGAGTGGATGATTTTCCCCTTTCATCTAAACGCAAATAACTGTATATACATATTGCTTGATTTCCTGCGCGAACGGCCACCACAATATAGCTTAATTGATGGCACGGGTCTGACATAAACGCGCCTCGTAACGTACTATACGCAACTATATGTAGATTTATGGATTCATGCGAGACTGAATATGATTAGACGGGTGTGGATTAATTAACCCCCGATCGATACGCTTTCCACTCGAATGCCTTGCACTCGGTCGAAGATTGCCAAAGATTTCGAATTCATTTTATTCTAAAAACGCGGTGGATGAAAAATCGCTTTGTTTCCTTTATTTTTCGTTCGGTCGTCCACCAATTTTTGTATTCTCTATACTCGTGGCTACGAAAAAAAAAGAATTCAACGAATAAATATTTTCCAGCAACGATCGGAGAAACCATGCCTCCGCTACCAATGACAAAATTATTCCAGGCGTCGCAAAAGCCGTGCCATTTTTCTTCTTCCTCACACTGCAATAATTGCCGAGTGTAATAAAGTCGCGCCACGAAATTTCATATAAAGCTCCCCGCGACTTTTATACAGCTTTGCTTCTTTTTACTTTTTTACAAAACCTTCTCTGGACGAAGGAACTTTATCCCGCTATATAATGCTATAAGTACAGCGATTTACGTTTAAAGGTAGCGAAAAACCTTCATTCCTAATCAGCTTAGGTTCTTTGAAAAGAAAAATCGTCCTTTTCTGGAGTCCCGAATTAAACCACGCTCGTTAATTACGACACCCGTGTACCTAATTGTATCAAACACGCCGCGATGTATAAGCGACTTCCATTCCGACATACGCGTCGAGTCGCGAGACGAGTTTAACACGGAAGACTGACTGTGGTAAGACTCCCTTGTCTCTACAAAGTTTCACAGAGACGAGCGGGTGTGCGATAAAGAAAGGAATTCGCGACGCGCGTCAGCTCTGTGTTACCTCGTTCCTGAAATTTCGGTTTAAAAATTTTACACCTTGATAAATCGCTGAAAATTAACAGGAGGTAGTTCTTCAGAATAATAAATAATATAGCACCGTGCAGTATTTTTAGTCGCGACATTTCGTCGGTGATATCAAAGGTCGTGATGTATCCATGTTAAAAAAAAATGAGCGCGGTGTAACGATAACTCACGCCCTCCGCCCATCGAATGGGCTTACCTAGTATTGTGCATATTCGCGTAGGAGAGGGAGAGAGAGAGAGAGAGAGAGAGGGAGGAAAAGCGCATATATTTACACCGAGTCGCGCGTGTCCCAATGTGCATACATCTACAGAATGGGCGAAGGGAGCGCGATAGACAATAGCGCGCGCCTCGTCCGTGAATTCAACGCGGAAGAACCCAAGTGTGTATATTCATCGGCACTGGGAGACGCTACACGTTTCCGCAATGTATTTGCGGAACGGTCGTAAAGTCCTGTTTTCTCGTCCCCCTTCCGTTGGGTTTCGCGCCCCGCTCAAAAGGATTGTAGAACGATAATGCTGAAGAATGTGTTTATCGGCACATTCGACAAATCGAACCGTCCGAATATTTATCGCGCTTGGATATATACTCGGAGAATTCTTTTTTTTATGCAAAAAGCAATATTTCATTTTATTAAATAATTCAACGTAGTTATTTCTCATGCTGGAAAAAAATGAGGGGGTCTTTGACGGGGGGAAATACGAACAGTGATACATCGGGCATGTGCATCAAGACGCAATATGTTTATAGTTCAGAGTGAAATCGATTGAAAACAGTAGTTTGTGTAAACTAGAAATCGTTATTTGACAAACGTGTACGTTGTTATTCGAACAGCCATACGCGCGTTCGATCATTTTAATATGAAAAATAAACGTCACAAACGAATTTTGTATGAAAAAGTTTGGAAAATCCGCGTTTCCATCTGTGAATTCGATTGTTTTTTAGGGAAAGGAGAGAACTGGATTCAGGGCTGAAGGATGAAATTCTGGACGGTGCTCGATCACCGAACGAGAACGTCAATCGCAAGTAAGCCGGTACATAGAGCCGTAATGGGTGCAGTGAGCGTAGTTCGATCTCTGTTTGGTCGTTTAACGCGGAATTATTCCGGGACAGTTCGGGAATAATTATTCGCGCCCGATTAAGCACGCGAAATATGAGTTACGGGCTAGATCGGCAATATGATTTGTAACCAATTCAATCGGGGGATTAAATTTAGAGGCAGCAGTTTGGCCCCACGCTTCATCTACTGAACATTCGACGTTCGGAACTATCGCAGCGAGCAAACAGATATAGTCGCGAGATTACACGTAAATTCTCCTCATAAACAGTTATCAAAGAATTTTAAATCGAGCGCTATAAAATTCTCCACCTTCGTGCCATGCTGACGAATAAATTCGGCATCGAGAATCGAAAATCATTAGGTTATCTAAAATATGGCAATATGCATGTTAATTTATGATAATGAGCGATGTGCGTATGCATGAATGTCCTGATTATCGTGGTGAGCGTCACAGTGTTGATCGGTCGCGCGTCAACTGTCTCGAGTTTTTATTAATTAGTGCCGTAGAGTCTCGTAGAGGTTGATTGATGAAGTTTTACTGGAAAAAAAAAACGAAAGATTCTACACGGTACGCCTCGTTTGCAACGCTCGTATTATGGGCTAGTTTTATAGTACCTCTCGATGCTTCCCGAGATAAAAGCCATGTCGCGAAAATAGAACAAGAAGGGCAGACGCTTATCCGATTTATCCAACCGCGTATGGCGTTGAGATCAGTCCTGCTTGATGCGCAAAATCCGATTTTAACGATCGCATGTACAGCCAGTTGTCATATCGTATCTTTTCCACGAAAACTGCTATTTGTCACCATCTCAACGCGTAGAAAAAAATCGAAAACCAGTGATCTTAATGAATATGTATCAAACAGATTTTCAACAATCTCACAAATTTCAGAGGAAGGGATTTATGGAAGCGTTTTTTCCACAGTATAGATTCATTGTAACTGCGCGACTATTCAAAACTGAACCAATAATAATCGGCATCCAATATGAATTTCGAATCCCTCGTAAGGTTGAAAAAAGAATGAATGAGAATTTATTCCTATCTTATCGGGAAATTTCTATCTTCTTGATGAATAACGATTTCCTCACTTCGCGCGTGTGCGAAACGGAATGGCGTTTTTCACGTTATCTGGAATTTTTTTCCTCTGCAATACACGAGGGAAATAAACAAGACGCGGCAGGAATTGACGCGGTAACAACGTGGCGTTAAATACGCGCTACGCCCGTTACAACGACCATTTTGAAGGAACGAAAATCGCGAGCGAAATCGTTAAATAAAAAAACGAACGAGTTGTTTACAATACGGACGAAATCGCTCGGTATGACCTTGCACTTTTCTAGCAATTAATATAACGCTGTACGAAGGCAAGAATGATAGTAACAGCGGTATGTCGTGGCATACCTTAACAAAATCGTTCTCTCTCGTTTTTTTTTCGCGCTCGTTCAATGTAAACTGGGTGCTTCGTATATCGCATGACGGCTGCTATTTAGCTCGGGCGCGCTCTATTAGATTAGATTGCATGGAATCGGCCTCTCGTAATACCTCACCGCACGTTACTGTTGATCTCGCTGTTTCGAGAGACGGATTCCAGGCCGTTGAGAATTACCCCGCTGAAGCAGCTCCACAGCACGAAATTTCTCACTGTGAGGAATTTCGGAAAAAGAGAGAGGGAGAGAGAGAGAGAGAGAGGGAGACGAAGATACTCGGCGAAAAGCTAGACGGCTGCGATGAGAGGGATAACTTATTCGATATCTCGAGTCTACTCCTTCAGGAACTGCATAACGGCCCCGGAAGTCTTGCCGTATCGTCTTGTCGTACACGTTTTATAACCTCGTGCCGAAAATATGTATCTCGCCTCGTATACGTCGAGAGACAGGAAAATCCCATATATTTCCCCGCCCGCGCTTCTACACTCGTATACTATATTTATCCGTGCGTGTTCAGCGATCTCACTCTCCCTCTCTCTTTCTCTCTCTTTGGAGCGAGATGATACGTTAACGCTATGTGATCACGGTGACGAGAAAATAACATTTTAGGACATTCCTTCATTCGCGGGCTTCTGACTGAATTGAAAATACGAATATGGGATTACGCCGTCGCGATTCGTGTTCGCTGGTCGATAGAAGACCAGGGAAGTTCAAATATAATCGAGGGAGAATTTCGACAGCCCGAGCGGAACCGAATGTTGGAACGTGTTTCGGTATTCATTGACTCGTACTACTTGTCCCGAGTCCGGTTAGCCGTTTCCGTCTCTCTTTATCGTCGTGAGTTAATGACGTTTCACGTGTACACGGCCATTTCTAGTTTTCGCTGCCCGACGGCGATTAGAAGTTTAGAACCGAAAAGCCTCGAAACGATTTCCCGTAAAAGAGCCTCGCGAGCATTCCCGTCGTTTCTCTCGAATTCCACAATTTTCCCACGCTAGAGTATTCCACGGAATATTCGTATGAATTCGTAACCGTAGCACGATATGAAAAGTGCTCGGGGTTTTTCCGAGTATTGCAAGCTCCGTTGGCAATCCTTATTCGTCAAAGCGGCTATTTTCTCTTTGCGAAAATAAGAATAATTTCCCTGCCCGTGTTTGCCCGACACGCGTCAGAATTTTTCAACTTCGGATCGAAAACGACGCCGAGTTAAACTATGCGTGATTTATCGATCTCACTCGAGTCCCTGAATAATATTCAGAACTTTAGCTTTTTTCTTCCGCCAGTTACCATCTTAAAAGCGCGCCGGAATTCATTTCAGCAGGAGGAAAGTGTATTCCAGGGTGTGTACTCGAAAATTAGAGCGACTTCCAACAATGTAATTCCAGCGCGAGTCTCGTTCACGGAATTAGGGATGCGCGTAATTCGACGCGAACGGAAGAGGGTCGTAACACTCGCGCCATGCAGTTGTAAAGGCGCTGAAAATTGTCGTCCCTCCGACTTTTGAGCGTGGCTCGCAAGGTCGTATACGTTTTTACGATCGCTCAATGTGTTGATAACGTTTGAATGACGTGGAAGCCCAGGTGGCGAGTCCTAATCTCGGAGTTTTATCTCTCCTCCTCTTCTCGTAATTCGAGCTAAAAACAACTCGAGTGCGGTTAATACCGAAATCGACATCGAGCTCGCCATCTCACGATAATCAGGAAATTATTTGCGAGTGGTGAATATTCCCAGTTAATCTAAATTTTAAGTGGAGAAGCAACTGGCTCGTTTAGCCAGCGGTATAAAAGAAGTTGTAAAATACCGCTTTCACGCGATGTTCTTCGAGCACTTCAGCGAATCGAATTTTTCTATTCGGTCGGTTTGTCAGAAAAATGAGCTCGGTATAATCTAACGGAGAAAAATACATTTTGACTCTTTAGCGGGTGTAATCACGCAGAACAGAATTCCTGCGCACTTTGTCGCATTTGTTTTTCGCTTTTGACTGGTCGTAGAGCATAGCCGAGAGTATATCGGCACGGTCGTTGAATTACACCAGGATTGTTATCGTTCATAATTTAATGTTATTCGTCGCTCGCTACCGGAAATAACCGCCGTGAAGTCATTGAATTACGAGAACAGAAATACATAAGCCGCGAGACGAACGTGCAATCTTTTTTAGAGGTTTCGTTCTACCCCTGCGCTCACGCAACCCGTACGACAGCGTAGTTTGGATTTTATCATGCGAGAAGCGTTAGCGTCGTTGCGCACTTGGATACGAGACGTTAAAATCGTCGCCCCACGTTGGCTGGACATAAACGGGACCGATTTTATCCCTCGGATTTATCCGCGTAAACAAGCCCCCGTCGTGAAGACTAACGAAAATCCGACTGCGAGAAAAAATAAATTCATAAAAAATGAATGAAATTAGGAAACTCAAATGGACGAAGATAAAGGTGTTTTCGTGTTTTTCTTCTCTCCATTTTAGAGCTTCTTCCCGCGCAAGCTTAACAGCCAATTTTATGCTCCCTCCTCCTAAATTTGAATATCCGCGAGGTCCACGGGTGAGTATTTTTTGATCCGCTTTTTCAGTAAAATTCCGCGAAAAATTCAACGAGCGTAGGTATACATAAAAGTGTCGAATATAAATCCGAAAATTCGCGAATTATCCAACTACATCGTGAAATATCTGACGCTTTCGCGTGTTTTATGATGATAAAAAAAGTAGATGAGGATTAAGTCTCTCTCTCTCTCTCTCTCTCTCTCTCTTTTATAATCCCCTCTCCGAAAGATCACGCGAGAAAATAATTTCCCGCGGACTCCGTCGGGCTCGTTAAGCGACGGATAAACGCGCAGTGGGGATAATTCGATCAGAGGAGTTGTGCTTTTGCCCGCGTCGAGAGAGCGAGAGAGTGAGAGGCCACTCACTCGATGCACTCTCCGGGCTCTATGCAGAGAACGTCGATCGAGTGTTATAGTAAACTAGCGAGAACCGATCGGGTTCCCCGACGTACGCATTCTCGCGTCTTTTGCCTTTTATATACAAACCTCTCCTTCTTCCTCTCACAGACCTGATTATGGGAACTCGTTTATTCCGTGGATCGATCGCGTTTCATTGTGCGCCGTTAATGGCTCGATAAATTGACGCGGGGTCGGTACATAAATTCACGGACAAAATTCTCTTCCCTCTCTCTCTCTCTCTCTCTCTCTCTTTAGCTGTCTTCGGTCTTTCTCTGTGTCTCGTTTTTTGATAAACATTGCGGGCTCACGCTATGCGTGTAACGACACTCGCGCGTGATTGGAATCTTCATCCTCTCCGTAGTGTAATTTCTCTTATTCCCAAGTTTCGGTACCAATTCGCGAACTCGCGCGCTCTGCTCACTGACAATAACGCTCCTGAACCGATTTTCGATAAGTTCCTTCGTCATACTGTCGATAAATTCGACAATGCTATTGATTTCGAGATAGCACGGCGATCACTGGGGAGAAACAACCGGGGGGATAGTATGTTCGGATTTAGTTTGTCCCGATATATAGGTATACCTCGAACAACAGTAATATATATATATATATATATATATATATATATATATATATATATAGGCAGAGACTGAGAAAACGAGCAAGGAAAATCGAGGACGACCTCCAGAGAAAAACCTTTTAACAGTCTGTATTTCTTCTCGCTCGTTTCTCTATCCATCTTCGTGTCCCCTTCGTATTACCTATTTTCGTGTTTTGCCCACCTCCCCTCTTCCTCCCACCCACACACACTCTCCTTCTTTTTCTGCTCCTTTCACGTTACCTTCTCTTCGCATTCTATTTACAGTACTCCACATTTCTCGCTCCTTTTTCCAAGCTCCGCGCTATTCATTTAATAGAAGACGGAAGACTCGGATCTCGCGTAGGACGAAAGAATGAAAGAAAGAGAGAAAGAAAGCACGACGAAACTCCCGCGGCGGTTAAACGACCGTGTAAAACAATTCGTAGTGCGTTCTTCGTCGGTGAAGGAAAATTTATATTTCATACGTTCGATAGGAGGGTTGATAAGAGGGAGGAAGAAAAGTGGTCGAGTGGCGTCGTTACATCGCTAAAGGCGCGCGAGGAGGACATGAAATCGGAACGATTTGAATCCTTTGACGTTACCGTAATCGTGTAACTAATGAAATATTAAATCGTGCTCGCTCATAGGGCAGATATAGAAAGTACTCAAGTGGAAACGTTAAGCACCGTCCTGATACGGTTGCTCCAGGTTTGAAGCCTCTTTTTTTAATACTCTCCAAGTGGAAACTCGAATACCTACACTCCTCTCAATTCGGCGAGAAAAACCGGATTAGCTCGATGAAATTCCAGAGTAATCCTTCGCAGCTGGCGCTCTTTTCACGCAGGGAGTCAATTTCTACTTTAATTCACGCTGTAATCGCCTGTTCCGCCGAGTATTTCAACTCTGGGTTTAAAATCGTCGAACCGGAGTCACAGGAGAATTTTCGCGAGGAGACTATACGTGACCCAGACTCGTCGAACGTCCCTCACGGACCCGGAGCTCTCGAGGGCACAGCGAAAATGTCAGAAAATAATAAAAGAGCGCGAGCTTTATTCTCCAGGTCGATGCAATACGCGTCGTCGTGACGCAATTAGCGTTCTCGTAATGCACCTGACATTTCTTCTCCGGGATAGAGAAACCCACCCTTCTCCGTTTTATTTTCCGGTGCGGAGGCAAGGTCGTCCAGACGATCAGCGACGCTCACTTGCTGTAACGACTCGCGATGAAAACGCGAGATCCTTTATGAGAGCCATTCTCGCGTGATTTAATTATTTCTTTTCGCGTTACCGGCGTCGATAGCCGGATAAACGGGGCTTTTTTACACCCGAGAAGCCCGCGTGCGTGAGGAAGCCGTGCTTTCGTGCGTCCGACCACTAGAGATCGATAACCGCGATCCCTAGTATCGCGCGGTACATGTGTTATCGTGTAACGTTAAATATACCCACATATTATTTATCGAGTACCCCTCGTTCATGAATTATTCAGTCGGTGAAAATGTCAAGTATGATCAACATTGCGTAACGATGACGTATAACATACAGAGACACGAAGAGAGAAATAAAACTCGAATTTACTCGTGAAAAAAATTCATCGATGGGTCTTTCGGTTCGGTCGCTTTGATCTTCGAATACGCTGAAGTTTCATTATCCGCGAATCGAGCGGATTTTCCGCTATCTCGGTGAAATACACGCGTGTTTCTAGACTCGATGCGCGATTCAGGCGTTTTTCCCACGTAATACATATGTATATACGGAAGAAATAGCGCAGAGAACGAGAGAGAGAGAGAGAGAGAGAGAGAGAGAGAGAGAGTGGGGAAAATGATGCAGGTGTTTATTACCGGTGCGCCGGTGGAAGAATAATCGAGGCGAGATACTCGAGACGAAATGCAGCTCCACCAGTGAAACCTCTCTCTCTCTCTCTCTCTCTCTCTCGGTTCCCTCCCTCTCTGTTCTTTCCCGGGGTAGTGGGGCGAAAGAAAAAAGGGGGCAGCGATCGCGAGTACCCGGTTTCAGACAACGCGAAGCAAAGAGGTAGCTTTGGAGTGGGGGAAGGAGAGAGAACGAATGGGAGAGAGGGTCGGACGCGAAAATCGATAGTAAAGCGCGAGGGTCGCGTTCGGAGCGGAGGTAGGAGGACCCGTGCGAGAGTGGGCAAAACTTTTCGGTGATAAAATCACGCGAGCCCTGGGCCACTGACTCGTTCCCGGGACCGATCCTGAGATCGCTTTATTCCGGAACCGAAATCTCGAGTAAAAAGACCTACCCTCTTCTTCCTCGAGTTCCGACGTCGACACACCGAGCTTTACGAGAATCCAATGAGTAATTTGTGAATCTTGGTAGTTCCGTATCGCGCTATCGCCAGAAATTCTTTCGAAATAACGTCCTATAGCTCCGACACGTGGATGCGAAAAATCTATTCGGTCGGTAATTTTCGCTTCGTTTGTATTCGCGAGAGTTTTTCCGCTCGTCAATCATTTCGCTCCCTCTCTCTTCTTCTTTGTTCTTTCTCTTTCTCTTCCATCCTAGTTCCCCTCGTTTTCTCACCGCTGTCGAAGTACCAGTGGAATCTTAAGAGGCTCCGCGGCATCGGTCTCTCGGAGCTCATCCGCAGATTTCGATTTGCCGCGATTCGTGCCAAATCCGACGTCGAATGGATGGGCTGTAAGGAACGTAAAATTACTCCTTGAATATGGCGAGAATTATTTCGCCTTGTCGAGAGGTCGAAGTAGCGAGCGAGTGAAATAACTCAGACCCGCGTGAATTCCGCCGTTCGTTAAATCGATCGGTATTGTACGCTCCGTTATTTCGAAAATTTTCAATTTGAGAGGCAATAAGTTTTTAACGTTCTCGTAACATGTTGAAGAGGGCGCTAAAATATTCGTGGGCAGATCCTGATGGCGGCGTAACTTTGCATAGACCGTAACCTACTTTTACATATCTGAGTTTTTCTCGCAACCAAATAGTGGACTCGCGAGGTCGCGTGATTCGTCCGCTAAATATTTAAAACTCAATCTACGTGATACACCGCGTTTTCGTTATTTTCCTTCTATCCCGTTCTCCATCGTGGAGGCTGTAGACGTGTGTTTACAAACTCGAGCTAGTGTTGTGGGAGATATTGAATAGGGTCGGTGGAAAGCTCTGCTCTAAGTACGCAACACCTGGAATGAAAGAGGACGCTCTTGGACGAACAATGAACTTGTTTCGTAACAATCTTTGAAAACGTTGCTGTATTTCTCGATTTCCATAGCCCAGGATACCTGTTGAACTCGCTATAATTTTCTCGATTTGCGGAACAAGTATTCGTCTCGAAAGGTATAATAAAAAGAGGAATTCAAATATGGTAGAGGTTTTTAGTCCCCACTGAAAAGAGTCCTACATCCTTGTTGTGAACGTATTCTGGTCACGATTTTATTACAACCGTTGAATCGCAGGGTGAAAGAAGCAATAAGAGGGGGCTATACGCGAATTTAGTCCGAACGTAATGCACGATTCAATAATCGCTGCCTGTCTTCATATCAATTCTTTCGCAGTGAATGATCTATTATCGCCAATGGACTATTGACCGAGAATAATTTCATCGAGATTGAAATAGGATTCTATTTGAGGAGAATTTTAATGGTTCGATAGCCAATAGATGCTCAAATGAAACTTGAATATTGTCTCGGGACGAGTCGGAATAGAATTCATTCGTAATTACGACGGTTGTTTCAGCGAGAAACTCATACTGTTACAATGTAATTACATATTAAAGCAGCTCAGTAACTGAGGAAATTTAATTATCATTTACTGCTTCTTTTTCTTCATGAAATTCATAATCAAGAGTTAATGATTCGGGTAGATTTAAATAAATGATGTTCTTCAGACGTGAATAATTATTCAAGCGCGGATGTTACATGTTTTATATGGAGTCGAAAATTAAATATTAATATGAATTAAATGGGAGATACCTTGTTCAAGGAAAGGTCTGACGATATTAATTGCTACAACCCTTGGCGCTGATTGTACAAGAAGGAAAGGATTAACAACGTTTCACACTTACATAGGATATTTGCTAAGAGCTTTTGGGATTATCTCTGAAATAGTCTCAGAACCGAATAGTCTATCTCAATTGCTTGTATCATAGTCACCAAATACTCTATTTGGGTCTCTTGAGTGAAACCCGAATACATCTTGCTAAAGAATAGAAATCTTAAAATTATACTTGAATTCATTTTTCAATTACCGAATAAACGAAAGCAAGAATGTAAAGACCGTTATTATATCGCCACTAAAAATGTGGCACAATAAAAATATCATTGATAATGTTACTCTTGATTTATATTCAATAAAATAGCACCACCATAAAATCCTACAATATTTACCGACTATTATTATAATGCAATAAACGTATGATCGTAAATCAGATTACGAGCTGTACCCGCAAAGTTAGAATATTTCGCGTGTATACAGCTACTTGAGTGCTTTGTCGACTGCGATTGTTTCGCATCCCTTTGTTACGAAGTTTCGATGCCCATCAAAGCAATATCAAGGAAAATTTTTCACGTTGCTGGTTAGAACTCCTCTAATTTTTTACGCTATTTTATAATTGGCAAGTGAGACGCCCATCACCTTAATTAACAAGGAAATATCCAACTTTGTTCTTCGAATGAATGCAACGTCGAGCATAAAATAACGACCCAGTATGTCCTGCTATTCATGTCTATATTTCACTTGCAAGTAAAAAATTGAGAATACTATCTGACTAGAAGGATGGTAGTGCTACAGGTGTGTCGTGCGGTACCCTAAGGCATTTCTTTTACCATCCCCGATTCACTCGAGACCTTTTGATATATTTTTCTGTTTTTCTTTATAGATTTTTCCATTTACAAATACCTAATTCAGTAATTAAATATACGTGAATCTCTTCAACATCATCTTTGACGCATTTCCGCAGTGATAGTCAATTATTTTTGTTCAATTTCAGGTGGGTATCTAACTTCAGAGCAGTAGCGAGCGTTTGCGATCAAATGGGCTGTGCAGTTGGTGAGTAGAAGTGAAAATAAATCAACAAATTCTTAAAGCTCCGGTCTTTCCGATAAATTTATCTGATTCACAGCTAATTAATTGGCGATTGAATCGGATTCTATTCGTAAGGTCGCAACCTATTCTCGTAACGTCTCATTTTATCAGCAGACGCATTATGGTTTAAATTTGATGGTCTGATTTACGACGGGATCTCTCAGGGCAATATTCACTCATAATGGGCCTGGACTGTGCCATTAGCTGGTCTTGCTAACACGACGTTCATTCACGTATGTGTATGTACACTAAGGAGCTTGCATGATACTCAATTTAAGATTAATTACGACACGCTTATGGTCTAATACCAAACAATAAGAGTTTTGTTCCGATTGTTAATCCATATTACAGAAAGGATTTCGAGATGAGCTTCCGATTGCTAAGAAATACCAATCAATAAAAAAATGTTCGTACTACTTCCTCGTTGAAATTTGGCGTAGCTCAACATAACTTTATTGTTCAAGAGAAACATAGGGATAAAGAGCAAGTACTCGCAACTTTCTTTTATGACCTGACGCTTGGTATCGACTTTACATTGTGAATGATACATAAAGAATCCCAAAACCGTAAGAGATATAAAGCTTTCAACGGAAAATGTACAAAGACAAACTTTCCATTGGAAAAGTGGTTTTCCAGCACCGAGATTGTGGGATAATTTGTAATGTTAAATATTTACGGCTACTCAATTTCAATAATCACATACCACTGAATATGCAGAAATTTTCATAATTAAAATAGACGCTATTGATAAAATTTCACAATAACGTATTCCACATAACCAACACGACATATCAATTACTCATGCAGATATTAATCTGGCCAAAAGGGTACGGTGGGTGTTCTGGGAGGCGCAATAATAAATATTCTGCCCAGTAACGGCGATTAAAAAGTTCTGTACGACTTGGACAGGCGCGCGCAATAATTATGCGTTTCCACCAACGACTATTTACTTTTAATTTTTGCCCATGAATTTATATAACCAGACTTTTCCAGGAAATAGAGTGAGTTTCCCGATAGAGAATTTTTCCAGTCCCATTCTCATTGGAAAAAATAGTTGATATCTTTCTTGAGGAAATAACTGGAGATCGCGTACATCTCGAAATAACACTCATCCACCGTCTCGTGTCCTTCCTATATCTTCCCTTCTTCCGGTTTTATACGTGGGGGTAAATATTTTATTAGTCTCGTTCTAGGATTGGCCGGGCGTGCGTTACGGGACCGACAAGACCTCTTCCCCGGCAACGCAAATTGTGCCCCGCGGGTATCGTCAAAGTGAAAATTGGAGAGCACCGCGAAGATGGGTCTTCATCTCGGAAAAGATACATTTAGTGTAGTCTGGTGTAATTCTTACTTGACCTTGTTATTATCTTAAGATCGGGATGACTGCATACTGTACAAAACACGATTAAACGTTGCCGATGAGGAGACTATTCCATTCGCCGAGTTTACTTTTAGCTAAAAACACGCGAAAACTCGATTTCGAGCTTGCATCGGTCGGGAATAAAATGTAAATACAGTTGATGGATAGAAACCCGGAAAAAGCGGAAGCGAAACGATATTCGTGTCTCGGTTTAATTTTTGGGCACGGTTTGGGGTCAACGACGGGGCAGCACACGCACGTACGGTTAAAATAAGAGGATTAATTAACGTTACGGGATATGAACGGCCGCCGGCAGCCGTTAATTTCATTTGTCCTGGAGGGCTCGAGTACGTGATCGTCGCAAGTCGAGGAATATTTGCCGAGAGGGCCAAAGCTGTACAATGACGAAAATGCAGATACCAACTTGCTTTATTTCCGACTAATTTCCGTATTACCAGTTGCACGTCGTTATACGAATTTCTAAACAACGAGCATAGATCCGTTCCTGTATTGTATTCGCTGAAGTTACGTATGCGAAATTCTAGCTATCGGTTCGATAACATAAACGAGAAAATTTGCGAAATCGTCATTAGCCGCGTTGAAGTTCGTTCCGATTCGAGCTATATTCTCGAGTTCGAGATCACGCTCCAACAGGAACACACGATCTCGATTCCATCTGACAAAATTTAATTCGACATCTGAGTGTTATGATAGCGGAATGAAACTTTCAATAGAATATAGTATAGAATCGAACCCGACTTAAATTTTCATTCCACGTCATTCGTTTTTACTTGACGTTGAATTTTACGCGATGCCCGGTTGTTGAACTTTTCCGATTCTGGTTCGACGTTCTAAAGCTGCCGTGTGATTCACGGAGCGTATTTCACATACGACACGCGTTATTCTTTCCTACCCGTCTGGGATGGTCCAACGCGATGGAACGTGGAGGGTAGAAAAAGCATAACACACCAAAAGAGTTATCGATTTCTGATTAGTATGGAACATGACATGATTCAGGGACGAACCGGGACCAGACGTACCACCTGCTATCTTTTCTCCCTTTTTATACTCCCATAGAATACACGAAATTCAGTCGCGTGAAACATTCATCATATACGTGTCTCTGGACATTTACATGCTCACAAAAATACATTATACGGCGAGAATAAAATTTTTCAAATTACTTAAATATCAGTTTCCTGTCAAAAGAATATTTTATATAATGAAATTATTTCTTCGAATGAGAATACTATTTCATCCAGTTATCAAAATATTTCTCTCGCAGTGAAGAGCAAGTTTAAAGCAAATTAAAAAACTTTTTTCTCGGTGAACATTGCTACCTAGAACAATATTTTCATAACTTCATGTATTGGTTATTCGAAATACTAAAATTAGAATCTTTTTTCATTTCGAACAACGACACACAAATATAACCAGAAGTTAATTGTTTTCCATTCCAACTGCATTGTACTTATAAGAAAATAGTTCGGTATAGAGCTATACGAACGCGTGGTTACTGCTCTTAAGCTTTATAAGCTTTAACGATTTCCAATATCTATCTTTATACAGGGCACGGCTTATGCGCGACACGAATACGCGGGCTATTATATTACTCCTATCGCGGTTATATTCTTTTCACGACCCAAACTTCGGCGCCTGCTGTAACAGGTGCATTTAGGTGGAGTGACGTAATCGGGGTAACGCAAGGATGATGGTAATCATAAGAATTTTCTACTTCGAGCGAATCGTATACTCAACGTGATGCACACAGAATAGCGGACGCGCGTGTATGTACAGCGGAACGAGTGCGGTATGCAGAATGCGCGGCCGGTTTTACGATATTCGAGAGCTCGAGCTGCCTCGTGATTGGAATGGATTACATCTGCAACAACGAATCAACGTTACCGGCGCGAACCGACAAACGATGAAGCACTGGAAGCAGAAACGCGCGCTATATCCCGCACTTACAATTAGTTTGCAATTGGCAAACTAGCTCGAGCGTTTCGGCGCGTCGAAGCTAATCAAAGCTACCGGGATGTAGTTTCCTACTAGGCTATTATCGCGACGGCGCCATAGTCCTTCGTCCTCGACGTTCCTTCGACGTGCTGGACGAACAAATATTTTCCCAGACGCGGCACCGTGTTTGCTCGCTTCGACGAATCGCGAAAACGAGGATGACCATTACGTTACTGTGCATTGAGCTACCGACGGCAGAATAATATTGAGCGTTTCGAAATTTTGGGATTTCGAGCTTAGAGCGGGTTTTGGGAGCTTTTCCGGTGGCGAGCTTTTAACGGGTAACAAAGGGTCGACTGCAACGGTGTGAATACTCTCTCGCGTGGGCCGTGATCGATGTCATTTATTCGAGCGTTGTAATTGCTCAGTTAGGGCAATCGATGACTGAACGTCGATATGGTACAGTTTTTCATCGTGATCGCGCTAAGCTTCCCGCATTGCGCATTGTTCACTTTGATTCGATTTTTTATCCAGTTAGCGTTTTACATTCTTTTGAAAGTTGTTGATTGAGCATTGAAATGACGATTCCTTGGAAACCCGCCGAGCCGATTCTCGCAAAGAATTATTCATTTCGATTAAATTTTTTATTCATTTTGTTATTCTCGGTCTCTGAGGAAGTACCTAGATGCAATTTTTCTAAGACGTGGGAATTGACTATACCTCTGAAGCTTGCCTGTTCTTATTTAGCTGAATAATTTAAATCCACAATGCACGAAACAAAATACCAGTATGCGGTAACGGTGTCAGAGTCCACCATACTATGATCGAAGAACTTAAAAGGTCTTTCAAGAGCCGCGGTTTTTAATGTATGCACTTTGTGAATTTACGTATTCACGCATGCACTAGCCTTGATAAAGCATAAAGGTCCGAATATATTCGCATATCTTATCCAGAGCCATGTAGAATAATAGCCACCGTCGGCTAGAGATCCGACGAAAAGTTAAAACCTATCAGTTACTCTAATTCATTATCATAAATGTTATTGTTCGTTTTTTCTTTCCGATCTGTTTTGTAATTGCAATCCTCTAATCAGATCACACCCTAGTTTTACTCATTTCTCATTCCGCGTGTCCAATCGGAGGTCGCTGTTTAGATCTACCGCAAGACTGGCTTGGTAGCAATAAGGTGATATTAGAAAAATAATAATCATAGCCGTGAATTATCTTGTTTCACTGTTAATCTCATTGTCGTGGTAATTAAACCTCTAAGATACACGTTCAGATTTGATAGCTCTTATTCACCATAACCGAGATTCCGGAGCGCATTGTCCTTATAACCGAGATCTTGGCCGTGCTACGGCACAATAGATAGTATGGCGGTGGTAGTCTCTCCGTTTATTGTGGCTCGCCAACAGGAGCCAAGCCGAAGATAAAACCTAATGGTACGTTATTAAAACGGATAACTTTCGTTATCGGTAGCGTTACTAGACTATAAACGTCATCTTCTGGCTTATTGATATGGGCCCAGTGGATACAGTCAAACTACACAAAATAGCAAAACTACGTCTATAGGCGCGAAAAACATTTTCGACATTCCACTAGTGGAGGTATTTTCATATGATGAACCCAGATGTTCGCAAAACGGGAAACCACATTTTAGGTAGAACGGCGCTGGCGGAACAGATGGCGAACCTCGACATTTGCACTTGAAAATCATAAATGTACACTGGACAACTTGCCATGTTATTGAACATTCTCTTTAAAAATGATCTGTTAGGAAAATTAACGGAATTGGTAATTAAACAGTTATACATGAATATTCAACTTATTTATTAATATAGTAAATATTCACTACGTGACTTATTCTTATCGTCGCTTTTAATTTAACGCCAGCGGATACACGGTTAAGAATTCATGAAGTTAATTCAGCGAAGATCGACCGGATGTAAAGCAGTCTACGTGTCGCTAATAGCTAACGACGCCGACATAGCGTCCGCAGAAAATTACTGGCAAGTTCGGTATTCCCATTGGAGCTCTATATTCTATGTGTTATCCCTAGTGGATAATTTCCTCAGGGTACGGAAAATTACGTGAAAATCTTACGTTGTAGATTCTGGTGCATACGTAGATCGAGTTAGATGAATTAAAGAATTCTGTATACGTTGGAGAACATTTTTAGCCCAACAAAATTTTCGAATGTATCACCGTTCCATCGAGTAAAAATATCGATTGTTATTACAAAGTTAAGCGATATTTTATACTCCTCCCTACTTTTTTATTGAGAAACTTATTCCTAACGTATTTAACAATATAAAATATTGCGCGAAGAGTTCCGAAGCTAAAAGCTTCTTCATCATCGAGAAACTGCATTAAAGTGGTTGCGACGGAGGAGAAGAAAACCAGAGTCCGAGTGCAATATATGACACGGAGCGTGAGATTAATGTAGTGCAATAATCTTATCCCGAGAATAAACGTACGAGAAACGAAAACATTTTTTCTAAAAAGTTTTTAATCAGTACTAAAATGTCGCTACGAAATTAAGAAAGGAATTACAGTATAATTATTGTTCGAGTTGCTTAAAATAACTGTTTCCCTTAAAAGAGAATGGCATGACTCCGAGGCGAGGAGCTTGAAACTTGTCGGCTGTCGAAATTCCAAGGTAAGGTACCCTAATAAGAAGTGTTTTCTTTTATTCAGAATCCGATCGAAATAAGAACAGTTTCCAGTGACACCACCAACACTATAGCCAGAAGAAGTAGAGCGACGCGACTAATGATTAAGAAAAATACGAGTAGTCGTTGAATATTCCAGCGAATTCCTGGAGAACCTGTACAAAGAGCGTTAAAAGAATTGAATAAATCTAGAGAGAATCAGAATTTCGACTTCCGATGTTCTCGGAAGTTCCCAGAATCATAACGATAGCAATAGAATAACTCGTAGAGAAAATTCGATTCACGAAAGAATTAACCACTCAAACGAAATCCTTGACGAAATCTAGTCGATGGGATTATACAGCTCGGTCACGTTATACGCGCAAAAGCTTTCCGTGTAGGGAACCTCGGGGGTTACGTGTTGGTCGGCGATCAATATTACGTACATAGGGAGGCCAAGCGAATCGAGAAGCAACCAACAGGTGAAGTAATGCTCGAGAAAGACAGGGGGTACGAGGCCAAGGAGGGAATATAAAATTACCCTCCACCAATGGAAGGTTGTTTCTGACCCAGGTTTCCAAGGGTAGATCTCCTAATGGACGACCCACGTTGGGTTTTCTCATGGTCTCGTTGCTCTTCCGGCGCGAGCTTCGCTTCCGGAATTTCTTACTCGCTGCGCGAATACGTGCCTCTGGAGGTAAATTCCTGCAATCGCCAATCGTTTCATACCGCAGGAGTTCAATATACCCATGTTTATATTTTTCGAACAATGCGATCGTTATCGTTTCATTGAAAGTATCGCCGGAAAAGAGGGAATTGAAATTGAATTCGAGAGACGAAAAACCGAACTAATCAACTCGTAAATGTTTTTTTCACTCGTTTAATCATGGAAATTGAAATACGATAATGAAATAGGTCGTTGTGTGTATCAAGAACAGTCACGCACGTATCGCGTTTGAAAAAATATCTGCGATATTGGGAAAATAATCATATGATCAAAGAATATTAAAAGATAAATTTCTTTGAAAATATTTTTACGATATAACGTCGATGTTTTCATTCGTTCGCTAAACTTAAAAGTTTACCACTTACCTAACTGAGTTTATACGAGTGAGTACAATCCTAATATCGTTAGAAAAAACTCAAAGAACGCTTCGCAGTGGTATTCCGAGAAAATGTGGTATTTCCCTCGGCTATACTCGTGGAATTCACGTCGGTCTGTCTTAAAACTTATCTACTTGTTATCTTCAACGTAGCATCAAAGAAAAAACTTCTATTCTACGTTGCAAATAGAACTACTCTCTCGGATAGAAAAATTCTCAATCTTTGTGGAGGGATCTAGTAAGGTCGCTTTGTTTATTGTTTATATTTTTGGATGAATAGAAATTATATAATCAAGAGAATCTAAAGAATTTTTAAAATTCGTGTAAAAATACTGAGAAACCATTAGTGATTATTTCTTATTAATGGCTATGGCAAAAAGAGGGAGAAGAAGAATCCTTGTGGATCGGATAGAGCGAACATTTTATGCGAAGCTCTATTTGAATGCCACGATGCGAGCGGAAGAAAAATTAAAGCCTAAATAAACTCTTATAAGCTTCCTACGTTTCCCACTACCACTTTCATTACGAAGCATCGCCAATCCGTGAAAATTTCTCACGTAACAGTGGATACGGTCTAATCACGAAAATGTGGAGATCGACTCCTATTCGCTTTTTTCTCTTGGTTCATTTTCTCTTTTCCTTTCATCAACGTAATTCAGAAACTTCGTATCTACATCGCGTCTGTAAATATTTTTCCGATATTGACTCATTCTAATCGCTAGTATTGGTTTTCATATAGTCGAGATGGAATTGTAACGTACAGAGCATAAAAAACGTACAACCGTATCTTAAAAAGTTATTGGTAATATTAACTGCAATTATCTATTTACGAAACAATGAGAGTTTAGTGGCTCGAATGTACGCGTATAGCGATATTCTCATTCTCGAATCCTATTCGATTCGATCAGCCGCGGTAAAATCGATACATCCAACACGTAGCGAAGATTCGTCCTAACGAACTTTCGCAATGATGACTTTTTAACAAGCCATCTAACCTAAGAAACGTCCCCAACTCGAGATGACTATCGAGCCAGTCTCATTAATTGAGAAGATCGTCGAAACGACCAAGTTTCCTCCGGATAATACCACCGCGGTATATTTATATCTCGCACGTGATTCGCTTTGTGCGAGAAAAAACCTCGGTTGATTAGTTTCTTCTACATTTCTACGCCCGTCATTTCTCATTTCTTATATCTTCAATTTAACACTCTCTTGACTAGCACATTCACATTTAAAAATTTTCCGATAAAAATGAATTTCCAAAAAAAACCCAAAAAGGTCAAAAAAGGTCTTTCAAAAGGTCTTTGAATCGTCACTAGGAATCAAGACATTCTGGCGAATCTAATTATTCTTAGAATCGTGGTTCACAATCAACGGATCGTGAAAGTACAGGATATGTTCTGAAGAAGGAATTGCACCTAAAAGCCCAGTAATACTTCTGAAATCGGATCTTCCACTCAGAGTCCATCTCGACCGCGAACTCGATTAGCGGTAAGTATCCTCCTCTTTAGTTTCGTATCTCGTCGCACGAGTGAAGCGTGCTTCAGCGATCCTACGGTACAGTCTCGATGGTTTCTATCCGCAGTCCTCGAAATCACCGCAGAGTCGAGTGTATTAAAATTAATTTCGTTCTTATTCATCCGGCAAATCGATGTCATCGACTACAAAGCGGACTTCAGTTATGGCATATGGAAACGTTGTAAGAGCTCCCGAGTTAAATTTTTCTATTTCGCGAGAAAAGGGGGAAGCCAAAATTCGATCTCCGGAGGTGAATATATCAAATGCGAAATTCGACAAGGAATCGATGACGAGCCGACCGTCCCGGCACCGCAAAACCGTGATTTACCCGCTACGGAAGCGGCCCATTAAGCTGACAATGACGGTATCAACGGGGCAACGCATCCGAGAGATATATGTAGAACCTCGCTGGAGTATAAAAAACTGGCTAATACGGTGTCATAAGCTGTATATCACAAGTCAGGTGTCTGGTGGCTCGTTAATTCTTTTTTCCGTCCTGTTGTCTATCCAATTGTAGCGGTACGAAAGTATTCGATGCGTAGCGCGCATCGGCGAAAACTGCGATGAAAAAAAGAGGCCAGAAAAGGGAAACCTAATAATAACGGCAGGGTGGAAAAGTTGTTCTGTATCTTCGCGCGAGTGAGTTTTTACGAGTAATCACAAGAGACGGGAGACCCTTAACGACGGAAATTCGTTATCCGAGGTGAATCTACGGAGCAGGAAAATATTTAATTACGCGGTCGCATTTTGCTCGTGCACGGTCCAGAGCTTGCGCCATAGAGGAAGAAAGAAAAAGAGAAGAGAGAGAGAGAGAGAGAGAGAAAGATAAAGAGGAAGGGAGAA
>NCVS01000254.1:30252-96641 GCA_003055095.1 Goniozus legneri
AAAAAAATAAAAAAAGAAGTCGAAAAAGAAACGCGCTGACATAGAGAATTTTTTTCCCTTTGTATTCTCGACGAGATGTAAAAACACTCAATCAGGGTCGCCAGTCGTAGGACATTTGATACGGAAGCAAATCTTACACCACGATTCGTACGTTTTGAGAAAAAAATAGGCTATTATTATTACATAAGCGAAATAACGTACGATGCTTGATTTGTACAACCCGAAAGTAGGATAAGGATTAAGATTTACTTTATATATATATATATATATATATATATATATATATATAATGCAACTAATTGCAATAAAATATAAATATAATGTGTCTAAGCATATCGTCGATATCATATTATATATATATACAAGCGTGCTCCAAAATCGGGGAAAGAAAGTATAATGTGAAATCCTATTCCTGACGATCGAGGACACGCGTTATTACACATATCATTTATACACCCAAGTTCTACCTTGTAAGATAGTTATTAAAAATTGCGTTGATCTAAGGCTTCGAATCTATAAACAACTGAAAAATCATATACATATCGTGAACGTATGAGATTTATGAGAATTTATTTGTTAATATATCTGTACGTTATATATATAATATATACACATTATTACCATATAAAAAAAGATATATATTATATATATATATATTATATACAATATGCACTGGATGTTTTTTTTCTAAAAAGTCGCATCGAAAATGAAAAATATGGAGGTATCGCGTGCGCTCTGTCACAACCGGTTTTGGCCCTTATCACGTTCCTTAACGACTTACTCGGTCTACGTTCTCCACAGTATAATTTTCCGATCTTGATTACTTTCTTATTATAACATTGTACGCCAAATGTAACGCAAAACACTCGTTAATCGGTCAAATTTGTTTCGGGAGTTATAAATTTAAATTATTTATAAGAGAACCCGATTATTTTTATTTGTGGATACGCCAAATGCGATCCTTTGCTGGCCCTACATTAAACTCAGGATACGCAGGAGGCATATTCATTCTCGTCTTATTTGGCCATTCACTTACGTTGGGAATAACGATGATATATTTGCGGAGGTCGTTCTATCCAACGTATATGGAATTGGTTAATCGATCGCGATTAAGGAACGTCTTCTCGACCGCGATAGTCCCAAAGACCTTGACAGAGGCAAATAAATACAAAGAAAAAAAGTAGTTGTGAGAGTAAAAAAGTAGAGTTATATTAGAGATAGTAGCATTTAAAAGCCAGAGTCAAAAGTCGAGTTCCGAAATTCATCACCCTAGGAATCACATTTTATGATTTCACTCTCTGTAGCCTATACATCCGAACTCACGATGATTATCCTTCTTTGTCTGTTCGACCCTTGTAGATACGAACTTCCTCCCTCTATTTGGACCGAAAAGCGAATGACAGCTGGCTCGCCTTTTGGCTCGCGATAGAAAACATATCTAGGTGAAGTAGTAAATGATGATAAAAAAAAAGTGGGAAAGTCGACCGTTCATCGGTGGACTCCCAGAGAACCATGTCAAGACATATCGTCAGAGCCGTCGTAAACCTCGCCGGGTGCGTCGTTATTATAATTATTGATAAGCGGTATTTTTGTACAATGTCTTACAGTATCAGGTCGTTGCCGGCGTTCCCGACGAGCTAACACGGCGCAATATTTATTTCGAATTAAGGGCGTAAATACTGCTATAAACGAATCCGTTTATGGGCAAAGAGGATAAAAATCTCGAAAAATTTAGAGAAAACTGCTCCGCGGAACGAAACGTTGCCGAAAAACGTCAAAGGACTCTTTATATCTCGATGCTCTTCTGTATTATGCGCGCTTCTTCTTCACGTTTGCAAGACTTGAAAAATAAATCTTGTGTCGCATATGTTATGTACGCGCACACGAACACAAGAAAACACGTGACATGCACACGTGCATACACACACATATACACACGCACACACGCACACGTATACAAATACAACGATCAAACAAACGCGTAACAAAACTCACCCCGTGATAAGACACAATTTTACAAAGACTTTACTTCTCGTACCTACATGTTGTCTTCTCTTTTATTAAGAATAAGTGATCGTACGGTTTAAACATTATAAAAAGTCCATATTAGTATCAATAATATATATACGATACGTTGAACACTAATACGTAACGCATCACACAAAATATCCACACAGAAACATCATGCTTAAAACGCTATATCGATGTTGAAAGAGCAAATAATTATACGATGCAAAAAACGAACTCAAATTTTGTCTGTATATGTCTATAAATAATGTTACATATATAGATATATATATAGATATATATATATATATATATATATATATTGTCTTTATAATTATATTACCTTCCTGATATGTACCTATTATGAAAACTTTTTTCTCGTATTGATCCACAAAAGGGACTTCGATTCAGATTCTAACGTCTATATGTCACTGTTTATTATGTCGTTAATGATTACTGTGTATATGTGAATCTTTCGAAACAATAAAAAAAATTAAATAAGCTGAATTTATTCTTATTGTTAAAAACCATGGGGTGACGTACGTTTTATCAATCTGCATAACGATTTATACCTCCCACACATCGTGCATATGTCGTCGTTAATCCGCAGGGAAAGGCCACTAGAGCATAATGCGAGAATCCGCAGGTTTACGCTTCCGTGTTCAACAGATGGCTAACGAACAGCACTGGTCTACCTCGATACTCATCCGGTGATACGTTTGGCAAATGTTAGTTACAAGTTTTTGGCCTTTCCGATCTTCGAGTGTCCAAACGCGAGCATGGAGAGGGTGAGTCTATCAATTCTCCGATACGACGTGCTTATAATCGATCGATGTTTGTTAATTTAGTTATTCGTGGTGGATGAAACTTGTGGCGGTGGGATTAATTTTTGGTGTCGCGGGAGCCATTTTTCTTTACTGGGAAATCGAATTTCGTGCCGTGAAAAACTCTACTATGGCAACAGCTGAAAGTGAAAAGTCATACTTTCTGGATTCGAAAATATTGAGTTTGATCGTGAAAAATAGTACAACGGCTGAACCGTATTGTTATATCAGAGAGTGCGAAGTAATTGTTTGTTCTGGAATTCCTAGTAATGTGAATGTTGGAGATCATATATCTACCTATGTCAATTCTGAACCAACAAAGGTATGAATATTTTAAGGAGTTTGCATTCTTGTATAAAAAAATGTTCATTTCTCATAGGATCAATGCGAGATTATTGAGTCAGCACAACTAGAAATAGAAAATTGCCAGTTTCCATCGAACAAACTCCATTCCGATTGGCTACAAGTTAATTTTACGGTTAAAAAGTTGACGCTACGTAGTTGCCTGCTTCAGTCAATCGATAACGACAGTTTGGCTTCATCTGTATTTAGTAAACTTTCTCATCTATCAATTATTGAAAACAATATTACTGTTATTGAAAGGAAAATATTTCGAAATTTACCAAGTTTGGAATACTTATTAATTCAAAATAATTGGATGCAGACAGTCGAATTTGATTTACTGGCAGATTTGGATAATACGCTGGAATCCCTAGAGATAAGAGCAGCGATTAGAAGTCCGGAAATTCTGCGGAATATTACAGGGGGAACGCCATTAAATTCACTGCAGATATTAGTAATCGAAGACAATGTGATACCAATTATAAATCGTGAAATGTTTATTGGCATTCCGAACATCCGGTCAGTGCACATTGAAAAAAATCAAATTAAAACATTAGAAGCGGGCACATTTGATGTAATTTCCAGATCGTTAGAGCAACTTTTCATGCGAAATAATGGTATTACTACATGGCCCGAGGGTATTTTTGATTCTTTTCTACAATTAAACAAAAATTTTGTTGCTCATATCGATAGCAATCCTTTTAATTGCGATTGCAATTTATTATGGTTGAAGGAACTTATTAAGAATCATCCGAAAATGATAAAAAAAGTGCCTACTTGTTACACTCCAATTAATATCAGTTCGCAACTCATTACAACTGCAGAATTTTGTAATGAAACAAGCACTAACGCTCCAAGTCCAACTACATTAATTACTACCATCGGCAGTACTGCTAGCGGCATCGAAGATAGCACCACAATCTCAGCTGATAGAATTAAGATCACTTGTGATTATTTTAAAAATTCTTTTATGCGAAAATTAAATTTGTTGAATTATCAATATGGTAGAAAATTATTATCAAAAGTAGAGTACGAATTTCGATTGAAATTCGGGAATTTCTCAGTAATACAACTTCACAATGCAACTATTAAAGTAATTTTACCAGAAATTAATAGTATTTTAACATTATTATGGTTCAACAATGATGCTATGAATTACGAATTCGATCGTATTGAAAGAGAAATACATTGCGTTAGAAACGTAAAATATTCACATTTGTTACAAAATTTAAAAACTAATTCTGCTTATACCATTTGCTTAATGGATGATCGGCCTAATTTTTTCTCTCCACTAAATTGTTTAGCCGCGACTACTCAACCGGAAATAAGCGCAAGAGCTTGGTTAGTCAATGGCGATAAAACTATAACTCTTATAATTCTTTTTGTTGTAATATTAATCATCTTCTTCAGTGCTATCCTGTTAACATTTTTTATCTTACGCAAGCATCCAGTTTTGTTGTGCGGAAGTGAACGAATCGTTATGGTGAAACATAGAAAATTAGACGCGATAGTTCTTCCAGAAAAAATTCGTTTTAACGCGGATAATTCTGACAAGTGCACATCGATACCTACGATCCCACCGTTCAATGAGCCATCAAAGATTCCACAGAAAAAGGAGAATAAAGAACAAGAATATATCGTACCATTGCCACCAAATAGAGAAATATCGAGGAAAGATTCTCGAACATCACGAACGAGCGTACAAAGCAATGGAACCAGCTATATATCTGAAATTGAGCCTACTTTGGTACAATTAGCTTCTTGGAGACTAAACAGGATGAAGAGCGAGATATGCAGCGAACCACCTCCGTTACCACCACATCCGAAATGCGTAATTACATCCGTATCTATGGCCGTAGATTCAAATAACGATTCCCGTGTAAACAACACTGAATAGATCAC
This sequence comes from Goniozus legneri, assembly GCA_003055095.1. NCBI lineage: Eukaryota > Metazoa > Arthropoda > Insecta > Hymenoptera > Bethylidae > Goniozus > Goniozus legneri. The sequence goes on from NCVS01000254.1 coordinate 35,328, forward strand.
TGATAAAATAAAATGATATCGTCTTAGTTGCTGTGCCTTGTTATTTGATTCAGTGATTTCCGTACGAACACAAATTTGTAAATTATCATTTTCGATTAAATACTTTTGGCTATGTTCCAAACATTGCACGGGTCAATGTAAATATCTCTGATGTGTATAGATTGCTAGAGTTTGCCAAAGAATATAATACATAGAATTGAAATAATCTGATTTGACATTGGTTGATATAGTAACGGTAAACTGATATGAAAAAAAAACATTGGTTGAAATTCATGAAATATCGAAAGATATCTCGTATCATCATTTGTATGCATGCGTAACATATCAATCATGTAATATTTTTTTTTATTAATAATCAGAATTTACTTTTTTTGATCGGAAAATGAAATTTGGTATTCCATTTTTCATTGCGTTAGCTACAATGTTTGTTCAATCGTATATTTTATCCAAGTATCTATTTTTATTCATCAGACCATGGTTAGACATCGGAACTTTACTCGATTGGCCGAGGAGGTCGACTTACGTCGGTCGAGGTCAGAGCCAACTGCCAGAGAGGCTTTTTTTATAGTCAGATACTTTTGGCAATCAACTGCAATCCTCTAAAAGGATGCAATGCCAACACTGAAACTACTGTATGTACGGTACACGTGCAATTAATATAATCGTTTTCGTTTCGATGCATTCGAAACATTAAAGTGGGGAGAATGACTATAGTTAAGATTAAAATGTTATGATTTCAATAACATATGTTATAATAAATTTTAAACACAACGATAGAAATACGATTATAGTTTAGTGTAAAATTAATTGTTCCATATCTGGTACATATGTATAATAAAATAAGTATTTTATACTGATATTGAGTAATTTTTTCATTATAGTATGATCCTAAACAATATAATGGGTAAATGCAAAAGAACCATCTCGAATTTCATTAATGTGGTACGTAGTGGCGTTGTACAGATCAATAGCCGTGAGAGTGTACCAATTAAGAATTTGATTGCAGTGTCTTGTAACTGATGAGTGATCGACGATGATCTATCGACAGGCGTAGGAATGTGGCGTAGCATCTATATACTAGTACTAATTAGTTTACTAACGGCTCAGTACAACGCTTTCGTTTGCTCAGGACGTTGATGGTGGACGATAGTTCATTCGAAGAGAATCAGACGTGTTAAAGTCATTTTGTTGTCTCAAGTTTTTACTATAAACTAAAAAAATAAAATGGTAATTACGAGTTTTAGGTGATAAAATAGTAACGTGGTTAATCAAGTTATAACGAGTTTTTATGTGTTTCTACTTTTTTTGTGTTTTAGGAGGATGTCCAGCTTAGCAAAGATCAAATCAAAAGTACGTTAATAAACACAAAAATACTGTTTTATTTAAAAAGCTTGATTAAACATTTCTCTTACAAATAGGTTTAAAGGTAGCTTTCGATGCTTTCGATCCAGATAAACAAGGAATAATTAAAACAACAATGGTAGGAACGATTTTTGGAATGATTGGTCAAGAATACAAGAGCGATGCTCTACAAGAAGTTATCGACGAAATTGACACATTCTGTGAGTGGTTTACTGTCGATTTGAAATCCATTAATAAAATATCATTTTATGAGATACAATAACATTTTTTTTATAATTGAACTTTTAGCAAGCGGCGAACTTACTTTCGAACAGTTCTGTCAGATAGCTTCGAGATTTATGGAAGAGGACACAGACACAGAGGCTGTTCAACAGGAACTCAGAGAAGCCTTCCGATTGTATGACAAAGAGGGTAATGGCTATATTACTACCGATGTGTTCAGAGACATTCTTCACGAGCTGGATGATGCGTTATCGCCTGAAGAATTGGACATGATTATTGAAGAAGTCGACACTGATGGATCCGGTACTCTCGATTATGAAGGTGAAAAATCAAATACAACATCTTGTTTTTTATCCATCTTTACATGTACGTATAATGAATTTGACAATTTACTTTGCAGAATTTATGGAGGTCATGACAGGCTAAGCCGCAACTTTGGCACACAGCGTGAACTTCTCTCGTGTCTCACACTCAATATAACGAAATCGTCTGCGTTCCTAACAAATTTGTAATTTATTCACCTTACGAAAATCACTGGTCAATTTTGGAGATAAGTTGAAACATCATATTCATTTATGAAAATTAAGATTTTTAACATAAAATTGTAACAAGAATTTCAATGCAACGAATTGTTTATTTTTCATCAATAGATGTATAAATTGTTAAAATATTTCATTTATTCAAGAAAAGTGTATCGAAATATTTCAATAGAGTATATACCAATTTCCTAATTTTTTTTACTGAATATTGTTGCCAGTTTGATGATGTAGGAGAAAAATAAAAAGTTGAAAATCTTATTAAATTCTTTTCACTGCGTTCCCTCGGAAAATCTGATTAATCATTTCGAAATTTTCGGTGTGTAGATGAATAATGAAATACAAGCACAATCAACAGTAAATTTATAAAAATACAATAGCTCTCTCCGGGCTTTATATGTTTATAATTGGAAATCTAAGAATAGAACAACTACTGTTATTACGTAGTTACTTCATGGGTCAGCTTCAATCGTCTCTTCGGCATTGAGCCAAAATCATCTATTGTTATATGTTGCAGCACAACGTATGTACGATGTACAGAAATTTCATTAAATCTCTCTTCCGGATTTAGAACCACGAACATGAATGGACTAATGAAAATCTATTACTATGTTATCTACTTCATTTTGAAGAATTATAAAATTTGTGTAATCGATAACAAATATTTGAAACATTTATCATTTGTAAAATCGATATGTTTTTGAATAATAACGAATTAATAATTATTATTAGAATTAATTTAATGTCATTTGATGAAATCTATATAACTATTGCGCCGATAATTTTGAAACGGACTTCCTCAAAAATTTCTTCATCACGTTGAAAATTTCTACGCGATTTACAAAATTCGAAATGAGCCGAGTAAATGGGGTGGGGAACGTCCTCGGTGAATTTGAAAACTGCTAGACTCTGCAGATATTACCTGTTCAATCACGTGCCAGGAAATCATCGTTAAGATCACTTAAAACTGAAGTCCACAGCCAGAGTCTGCTGCATTCCCGGATAAACCACAGACGAGCGAACGTAGTATTTCGTGCGATTTAACCCCGAACATTAGAACCCCTAGATATGGTAAAGTTTTCAACTTTTCTATCGAAGTACTCCTTTTATAAATATTACTTAATAATTTTATTACTATTTTTATTACACATTAGGAAGACCTACCTAAAGATCAAGTTGCTCGTGAGTATATAATATTGTAAAAACTTTATTAATAATATTGATTGATTCTCATTCATGATTAAAATTAACAGTTCTCAAGAAAGCTTTCGACGCTTTCGATCACGAGAAGAAAGGATGCATTGGAACAGACATGGTGGGCACCATCTTAACCATGTTGGGTTACGAACTCAGTGAAAAAGCTCTGAAGGATATCATTACTGAAGTAGACGAAGATGGTAAATAAAACTGATATATAATATTTTGTTCGGTAGTTGAATCGACATTTTTGTTTATAAAGGATCTGGAGAATTGGAATTCGAGGAGTTTTGCACCTTAGCCGCCAGATTCTTAGTTGAAGAAGATACAGAAGCCATGCAACAGGAATTAAGAGAGGCATTCCGTTTATACGACAAGGAAGGCAATGGTTATATCACAACAGCGGTATTCCGCGACATTCTTCACGAACTGGACGACAAATTGACTCCACAAGAACTCGACCTGATGATTGAGGAAATCGACGCTGACGGTTCGGGAACCCTAGATTTCGATGGTAAATCTTTTTACTGAATGCTGTTTAATATTTTATACTCCTACAATAATGCTTTAAATTATTTTTTGCTCCAATTGCTATTTTAACAGGACGCTACGCTTAACATATTAAGTATCGATAATTTTTGGTTATTCCGATACACGCTGCGTAACACGTTCAAACCTTCATATTCATGAGTAGCTGTAGCTCGAAGCAGCTGCACAAGCAGGAAGCTTTAATCGAACATCAAATCGCTTTGCCTTGGGTGGTTTGCCAAAACTTATAACATACCATGCACTCTCTGCTATTTACGTGATCGAGCTAATGCCGACGTTGGCGTGAATTCTGCTGTTTTCAGAGTTCATGGAAGTCATGACTGGCGGTGATGATTAGAGCAATGTAATTTTTTCAATCGCCGTACTCAACTGCGATCACCATGTGAATATGAAAAGTTAATTACAATTGTCAAATTCAAAATAAATTCGAACCGGCAGTTCTTCGTCGTATCGCGTACAATTTTTCACGACAGAAATATCGGAGCCTACGCTCAGACCACACGTCATACATCTTGCATGCACAGCTGCGCTTCACAGGCGGCAGACAAACCTCACAGGTGGTTCCATATTCCCTCGAGAACTCAGCTCTTAAGAGAAGATGAAATATACAAAAGATATTTATTTACGATAAATATAAAAAAATGTTGTATCGAAGTATTTTTTTTTTTTGAAATTCGTAAAAGTCAATCAATAAAAAATAAAAATATTTTTCTACTGGAGAATTCTCGAATGACTTTTGTTCTTTGTAATAAAAACATTTAAAATTTTTATTGAAAATTTGTTATTTTTTGTTTACTGTAATAAGCGTTTGCCTACACTCGAAAGTAACCAGGAAGCCGATTAATAGCTTTCGAAAGCGTTATAGACAAGTTATGGGAATAAAAAGATTACACGTCTACACCTACTACCTTTCATTTTAATCTCCGATATTATTAAAGTAAAATTGAATCATGAAATTAATCTGAGAAATTTGGAGTTTCTCTTTTTGCGAATAGGAAGAAATTCAACCGCGTTTCGTTTCGGAAGCATTAAAAGTTTATTTGTCGTATTTACTCGAAACATAAATTCCTATCGAAATATCGTCGAAGCCAGAAGTTGAAACGGACTTTCGGTACAACTTGGCGCAAAACCGAACGTCGCCCGCACTGTTTTGTCACGGCAAATAAAGCCGAACGATCCGAGGAAATACGTTCACGCGGTTGATTAAGTTGACCGATTTTATAACGGTGACTATTAAAACCGCGTTCCCTTTTCTGCATGGATGGAAACGGCCTACGGGACTCGGCAACGCGAAAGGAAATAGGCGCCGTTTTTGCCCGCGAATATTCACTTTCTAAACGAACTCTCATACCCGATTATCCTCGTTTGTCTCCGAAATTTGGCGCACGCGCGCACGCGCGTCGGTATCTCGTTAAGCAAAACGGGGATGCTGGAAGAGAGAAGTCCGTTCGTTACCCGAAACCCGCCTCATCGAGAATTCATCGCGCGCAACTGGAACGGAGAAAAAAAGATTTAACGATATCTCGTACGTTGGCACATCGTTGTGCGTTCTCGGACGCGGATTCGGAGATCAAATGCGGCGGCACCGATTTCGCGAGACGCGCCGGGACTTCGTGTGGCTCGAGTGAAAACAGGGACCCAGACGAGGGCACGGGAATTTGCCACGTGCTCCCTACATAACGTTTTAAGGAGAAACGCGATTTGTACAACGAAAATGACACCTCTATAGGTAGCCTGGCAGTCGAGCGCCGTAAACGCGGATCGAGAACGAAGCCGAAACGTGACGGGTGTACCAGTTAGACGCGACTCGCGCAATCTGCAGTTTTGTTCGCTGCTCCTTCCTCTCTTCCGATGAATTTTTCGCTATGACTTTGGAATTTCATCTCGTCGATTTGATACATTTTTCAATCTCTCAGAGAATCTCACAGGATGCGTTACTTTCTTTAGCAATTACATCCGTAAGACATTATTGAGATGACCATGGCGAATTCTTAACCCAATGTGATTTACCGGCAAATAGACATTCGAACGCTGTTCCAGAATTGCATTGAATTCTCGCCCCAGACTCATGCTAATTCTATTATCTCGTTCTGTACATAGAACGAACTCTGTGTGAACTCTGATTTTTAAAACACGAATGGATATGTCCGAATAAAAGCGTTTCGCGGTTGCGAAGGTTATTTATCTCAGTTAGAGGACGTGCCAGGACCGATAAATCTCGTATCGAGATAAATTCGTCCTCATACCCTGATATAGTCTCGGTAAAAGTTAGAGCATTAACCGTACTAATCCTCGCGTCCTCCCAATAGAGCGTTTATCCAATTAATCGTAACGTTTTGACGTCGCTGTCGGATTCGAACGCGTTACACGCACAACTACTGTTTCTGGTTACATCGGTTCCCGGTAATACAATAAGAATTCCTGACGGGAAAAGACTCGAATTACAGTAATTCAGTGATCAGAGAGGCTCGATTGAATTCGCGAGCCATGTGCATCGAGCCTAATTAATCGCGTGAAAGGTGAGCTTATAATTCAGCAACGCGACGAGTGCAATCGAGCCGAAAGATCGCGCTCCAACTCGCACAATATCGCTCGTTTGCGCAATTTATCGGACGCTGCTGGTCGATCGCTACCAGAGATTAAACCATTTTTTTCACTCGAACGTAGCGCGTCGATTATGTATGAAATCGATCGCGTCTTTCTTCGTATGGCCGATTGGATTCGCTCCTGGTGTATATCTCGTCTTTTACGGCTCCCCGCCTCTCCCGATGCTATCGCTATCGATGTCGAAACGATTCATTTCGCACAATTAACCGTGAGAATCTTGCCGCAAAATAGAGAGGATTTTGAGTTTTATTTATTATTTATTTTATCGTTTTGTTTATCCTTGACAAAATAAGTACATTAAAGATTGTAGAACAATACGGGAAATTTATATAATGAAAAATTCCAATTATGAAACAGAATGAAGTACGACGCGGAGAATAACGAAAGAAAAAGGTGAGAACGAGTGGGAGAGAACATTATTTGCTCTGCGAACTAACGCTGAATGAAATGCTCAAAGTTGGCTGAGATGAGTTTTGCATTACAGCGTTGTATGGTAATCGCGATGCGATCGGTATCTTTATGGCTTTATTTTTCAGTAGCGCGGAGCGGAGCATCGTTGTTTAACTGCGGATACGTCGTTAATCCTTTTATATCGCGTTCGTGGATAGGGTATTATAACCGCGAGTGGTTACGACGGCCGATGTTTAGCCCGTAACGGAAAAAGTGGAGCGTACAATTCGTAATTACGCCTTCTAATTATAATATTATAATCGCCGCTTTTGCAGTAATGACTCGTATTTACGAGTGAATTTAATAGAAACATTTCGAGCCTTTTCGAATACGGGTGTATATGTTTTATTTAATCGGCATCTCTCATTTATATTTATGACGTCCCAGTGTAATCACACGACGGCCCGCAACGTATGACTCAATTTTATCGATCGATCCAGATATAATTCGCCGAGGGTTTAGAAAGGACGATATCTAACGTGACTGGATCTACTAAATCAGGAAGCGAGATGCGTACACGTCGGATTTGTCATTTCGGACGATGGCAGAATTCACGTCCCGTTCGATAGAACGGACCCCGATTGTGTTGTCTCTCGGGGAGGCAAGACGGCCTACGAAAGAGAAAGTGGGTGAAGGCTAGCGCGAACGATTTACCGCCATTACACGCGGATCTACCGCGTGTTACACTTTACTAACGAAGCAAGTGCCGCTGCGGGAAAGCGCCTCTCGTCGATGCCGAAAATGAACTCGCGCCGCGTGACCGAGCGAGGAAAAACCTCATTTTCAACGATCCACGGCGTGGCTCGGGACAAAAACCGGATCGATCCGAACGTAAAAACGTCACGTGGGAACTTTTGAGATTGGGAACGAGTTCACCTGTTTTGGGAAAAACCTGATGGGATTTATAATTCGCCCGATTTGTGCTGGAAAAATTGTGAAATTTGTGCTACGGAGATATATATCGAGAATTCTATCTGCATGTATCGGTGTGTTTCGTCGCGACTCTGCTATTATATCCCGCCTGTCTATTCGCTCTCGGCAGCGATAACACGTAACGCCGAATCAGCGTCTGCTTTCTTCGCTTTTTTGCGACTATCTCGGCGATTTTCTTCACGGGGATTGGCAGTTTTATGGCATTCTTCGCGTGACGGCTCCTGCGACAGGCTCGTATGCATAGAACGCGTTTTCGTCAACAACGATCTGGTTGCAGGTGGTTTCATAGAATTACGCAATACTCGAGCGAATTATGCGCTAGCGTGTGTCGGTCGGACAGGCGCGACGTAAACTTGGCTGCATTCCGCTACTACGCATGGCCTCGTGCATTTCTCGTCCGTCGCGCTTTATCTCCTCTCCCGCACCTATCTGGATGCTTTCGAGAGGAAAAGGGACGGAGAACGAATCAGAGACAGAGAGATTTTGATTTATTTATGTCCTGGGGTATGGCTGATAAAATTGTACGAGTAGCTCTGCGAGAAAGAGAGGGAGAGAGAGAGAGAGAGAGAGAGAGAGAGAGAGAAAGAGAGAGTCACGATAAGATCCGGATATCAAGATAGAGCGAAGAAACAAATACAGCCACGAGTCGTAAATAAAGGTGTAAAAGGAAACTGCTAGCGTGTTATACCCTTAACACGATGATCATTGTGTCTGGGAAAGGATCGAGATTGTAAACTAACCCACTTGTAGAGTATAGTATAGACTAAGCGGAATGCGCTCTTTTTCATAAATCCTCGGCAGGAGTTTCCATTCGCGCCGTGGTACAAATAGCCGGTAAACTGGGGTGTTACGAAAATACACTGTCTCCCGCGTGTATCGATCTATCGGGGTGATTCCCGAACGCGACGTTAAAATTCCGTGGCGTAATTGAAGCTCGTATAAGCGCGGCTCTCTAGTTTCTCGTGCCGTAAACGTTCTCGCGAGGCCATATAGGTTCCAGGTGCGCGTTAAAGTCGAATCATAAGGAACCCATATCTCGCGGGTTACGTTCCCACAACGATGCACGGGGATCGATACGCGCTGGAAAATTCGTCGTTTGAAATTCAGCAGAGTTGGCTAGTTGCGCGATCGGTTGTGGCGTTACATACACAGAGCTTTTATTTACAGAATCGACGGATACACGATCGGGAAAATTATCCGACGATTAATCCCGCTCCCTTTGACAAATACGTATCAATTCTCCTCTCGTCTCTTATTCTCTTTACGGGTGAATTTTTATAGACGAGCGTTCCCGATGCACTCGGAATGAAAGCGAGTCGCGTTGCGTTGCGTGCGCGAGGTTTAGCGTGTCGGAATACGAATTTATTTTAATTAAGAATGCGTAAATCGTAGTCGAAATAATTGCTGTGGAATTAATTAACGGAAAATTGTCCAAATGTTAGCCTCCCCGTTAATTATAATCGCGTTTATTAGCAATGTTAACAAGCGATGAGGTGCAATTCTCCGCTCTCAATTATTAATGATATACCGAGCATCTTTTCGCTAACACGCTAATTATCATCGCGCTGTAGATTTTGAAATAATCGACATCTGGAGACCTATAACAGGACTTATCGATACGAGAGCAGAGTGGACTCCCTCGAATTCCGATTCGTATATAATTCCTGTTACACGATATGAATATACGCCGACGTATCAATCCATGAAAAAAAGAACGAGGAGAAAAAATAAGTCAGTGAAAACGATCTTTTTCATAATTCAACTGATATTGAACAATCAACTCGAATAGAAAGCCGTGTACAGTGGCGAATCCAAAAGAAAGTGAATAATTTAAACGGCGAGGTGCATTTTTGCCGCGCATTCTGTAACAATCGATATGCGCTATCCGAAATCGATCGCACCGGCGCTAATTGGGATTTTTTATCATCGCGTTTTGCCACACGCCGGTTACGACCCACCAACCGCTAGAACGATCAATTATCTGTACTTGGCGAACGAAAACTTGGCAATGGACGGACGGGGTCGTTAATTGCGGCCAGTTCGCGAATTTCCATCCTCGAATGGAAACGCTGGGAGTCTATCGAGCGAAGTTTGTCAACGAGAGCTCGCGATCGACCTTAAATGTTACGGTTTCGCAAGCAGCTTCGGTCAATCAGCCAGTGACACCTCGAAATAACCGAAATCGCGCGAGTATCTCAATCGCGAATCGTCTACCAGGAAGGAAAAACGAGAAAAGCTAAATGGAAGAGAAAATTATCGAAATTGAGCGAGTATTTCGGTCACGTACCGACCGCAAATGGAACAAGAAACGAGAATCGAAGAACGAACAAGAGAATTAAAAGAGGGTAAAATCGGTCCAACTGCCGAGCGGGAAGAAGCGGAAAGGAATATATCGGTGAAAGATAGAAACAAAGAGGAAACTGTTGCGTCATAGCGGGTTGCATCGAGCGGTTGAATTTTTTTCCGCGCGACACAGTCGACCGGATATATCGTGACTGCGCTCGATTCCTAGTGGGCAGAACAATATCCGCGAAGTAGACGCGCGCGAGCACGCTATCCTGGATGTCTTGCGGCGCCCACGTCTTCGCCGTTACGCCGCGTGACGTAACTGGCGAGGGCTAGAAAGGGAAATCGGTATCAATCGATCTCGATCGATTCTCGCCGCGAGAAAAACGAAGTTGCGATACTCGAGACCGTCCACTCGAGAAATTACCTCGGCACCTGCGAAGAACGCGTTAAATCGTCTCGAGTCGAGTGGCTCGTTGATTTTTTTCCCCTTCGTCTTTCGTAGTTTCTTCCCGATATTAATAACGAGCTTGCCCTCGCTCCGACGATTTACTCCGATTTTTTTTTTGCGCAACACACTCACCGGTTACCTCGAATAGTGTCGAATGTGGCGAAAGGTAGAATGCAAATATCGAATATCTAGTTACGATCTAATTTTGTAATAATTCTCATTTTACCCAGGGTGCAAACGAGCCTCGGCGTTCACGCGATGCACTCGCTACTCGCTCTCTGCATACGAAAACTGTTGTTCGACCTTACCGAGCGCCGCCGAACCATCCTTTGTGACGCGATTGACCGTTACGTCGCCCCTACTCTATAATTACGTCCTAATTGCGAATCCGCTCGATCGAACACCGATGACCTTGAACTCTTCGGTTACCGATCGCAGTGTGTAATTTTACTTGCTCTTTCATCGAACTTTTCGCGGCTATTAGTCTGCTGGAGAAGAAGATTTTGAATAATATCTCAATTCTTTGGGATGTGGACACGAAAACTGTCCAAACAAAATGAATGGGAGCCAGAAAATCTGTCTCGTTTCCATTTATCAGAATATCGGTCCTCGTAAATAAATTTTTCTCTACGCGCATACAACTTTGTCTTTGTCTTTGTCCTCCTGTTTCTCTCTTTGTCGAGAATTTACGCGACGAGTTCCAACAAATTTATTGGCGTGGCCACACGTTGGTTTCGATTTCGTACGGAATGAGAGTAACGTAGGCCGCGTATACACGATCGTGAATCACGCGCCGATGTTTTTCGCGTGCGTGAGAGTAGCGAGTGTAATGGTCATTCGAGCGGTACACGGTCCCGCAATACGTTTGTAGCATGCTCCGTTGAGCTCTCGAGAGCGCCCGTTGCCCATGCGGTGAAAGGAGCCGCTCGTTTTAACGCCCTCGCCCGCGCACGTTCCGAGCGATTTCGCCTGCCATTGGTAGTCGGAGACGACGTTCGGCTAACTTTGAGCGCTTTAGAACTCGTATCATTGCTAATTATTAAACTCTGAATTTCACTACGCTAGGAGAAGAATTTCTAAATTAACCGAATACGAACTTAATTCAAAGAACTATTTACTTTTGAAATATGAACAAAATTTTTAAGATAAAAATATCTAAAATTATACATATGAGTGGTTTTTTTTTATCTAAATATTCTTTTGCAAGTCAAAATATTTTTTGCGATATTTCACCTACTAACAGTTTTTTCTGTTACATGCATAAATAGTACAACTACAACATGATTAATGTACTTGAATTATCATATACAATTTTCGATAGCCAATCTAAGTTTGCTCCTGAAACGTATATCTACTTTTTAACAGGTGTTTCTTACAGACTTTCTTAACTTTTACTCTTGTTAATTCTTACAATATAATTCGTGTAATTGATGAGATCGACTCTAGAAACACGATTCGGTGGGCGTCAAGATGAGGCGAGCCATTCGATATCGATCTCGAAATGACGGAGCCATGACAGGCCCAGGATGAACATTTCTCACGATGTCCATCAGGATATGACGATTTGAACTTTCAGAGAGAGCTATACTCTGTTCGATATTTCATCAGCCAGCTATTAAAAATTTTTACGCATTCACGGAGAGCCCAGGATTTCGACTCCGTTAATTAAACGAGTGAAAACCCGGAAATTAGTTGTCATCGTGTGAGCATTGCGACGGTTTTTTTCTTGATAATTGAGCGAGAACGTGAACGACGAAAATAGTTGCGAGCGTTTTCCTCTTAATTGCCGGTCTTTAATTGCGAGAGTTGTGGACACGTGGGCGACGATCTCGGGATCCATCCCGACGATGCATTCTTCGAGAAAATTAAATCTGATCGAGCACCAGCGAAATGTTAGAAATTGAAAAATCGAATTACCGACCCAGGAAGATTTCCTCTGAGATTATACAAGAAATGTATACAGAAATTACGTTTGCATCGGACAAATGCGCGAGTATAGATTCAGACTCGAGATATTATTCGATGGAGTATTTATCTGAGTCGGAAGCGATCGCATCGGGTAATCTCGCAACGCGTTTGCGCATATTCGTCGCGCCGTGAGTAACCGTAGTAACGAGTCTGCGTTTCATCCATTTATCGTTTTCTGTACTCGATTATGACAAATCGAGATCGAATTCTTCGACCCCGTTTTTTTCAAATTTCCACGTTTACGAAACGTCGTCCTTTATCGTTATTTCCTTTAACGTTTTTTCCACTTTGAGGAAGTTGTAAAAAAGGCCGCACGCACACGGAATTCGTCGATTCCGATATGATGAATATCGTACTCTCTCGTTTCCGTGTGTGTGATAATTTTCCGTTACGTGCAATTCGTGTCTCTCTGTTCGGCGTCGCCGTTATATTCGGGCACTGGCTCGGGCACTTTCGGTTATACGCGCTCGTTACACTATTCCGGTTATCTGGACTTTTACATCTTCCGCGGTGCTGCAATCGAAAACAATTTCGCGAGATTACTTGCAATAAAATCGAAATAAAACTCACCCCGCGATCGATAGATCAGTAAACCCGAGGGTACTCGTAAAAAAAATTGACGATTTAATTATGTACCTGCTTCTTTTTTGCATATCGAATTCTTCTCCGACAACGCAAAACATTTACAATCGACCATTGTGTTGCACGATTCGATATTGCGTTTCAGGAATTCGCTATTTCGCGCGATTGCGTTGCTCTCCTTTCGTTTATCGATCGTGCCGTTCGATATTCGGACGATCTTTCGCTAAAAACCGATTGCGTTCAAATGTCCTCGAATATAGTTTCACCGATTATGAAATTAAGTCGTGACACGATAATTCCCCAGTTGCGAATCTACTCGAGTCGAAAAATGTGATCGGTTTTTAGTCGCGATTTTCACCAATACCGAAAACTACCGACTTGTATTGCGTAGTTCGTAATCAGAATACAGATTTTAAGTAAAACCAAGAAAACCGATCAAATTTTTCATCCCGGGATGAAACGTCAATCTCCTGAGTCAAAAAATTTGTACGATTTTACCTTTCGGTCGAACATCATTCGACATTTTTCTTCCTTCCCTTCATTCGACATCGATCGTCTGTTAATTTCTCACTACCACTGAGACACTGGCAAAAAGGAGTCGCTCTAACCGCGACCCAGGTACATAATTCTGGTTTGAACAATTAACCCCTAAACAAATTTGTTCGACACGATACAAATGACGCGACTGATTGTAATGGCCGCCTGCGTAATGCGTGATGCGCACATGACCAAGATTGGAATCTACGCATGTCGTTTCCGGTAAGATTTTTATTAGCGCCACTTGTGGCGTATATCGGTACTAGACGTAAGTGGAACCGTAAGTGGTTCCACAGTTAACACAAGACTTACATTAGTTCTTGCGTTGGTCACGAGTGGCGCTACTAATAATCTTAGGCGGTAGCAACGTGCGTAAATACGGTAGATCCCAATCTCGATCACGTGAGCATTGTGCACTACGCAGGCGGCCATTATGATTTTTACAATCAGCTGTCATCGTCATGTGACGTAGTTTGTTTTAAGTAATTTTTAAATCGGAATCTTTCGCGATGAGCCACGTTTGGTGCGATTCTTTTCGCAAGTGTCTCAATACAAAGTGTAGTGATCGTGTGCTTCTAAGTTAATAGACGATCGACGCTGAACGAGAGGAGAAAGAAATTGACTGGAGCTTTACCAAAAGGGTAAGTCGTACAAATTTTTTTATTCGAGAGGTCGATATTACGATATAATGTCGAACGAGAATTTGGATTGTGAGAGAGAATGAATCTCTCAAATAAATCCAATGGTAATTGGTAACGGTGAGAGCGCGTAGGAAGGCATTCATCGAGTTGCTCATTAATTGAATACACTGTCTATTATCCACAACGATCTTGCTCGCTCGCCGACATCGATTGCTTCCTACGTTCGGTTTTTTGCTAACTGGCAGTATTTACCGATTATCCCGTTACGAGTGTAATCCTATGACCAGCGATTTTTCGATCGACGTATAATCTCGTCAACCCATTCTCTCGGACGGATTTCGATTTAGAATGATCCACACGACATGTAATTCAGTTTCCAAGAAGAAAATTTTTCTAAACCGATCGTCTCTGAATTGCGATTACGTACGTCGGCGCGAGCTTTCGAAAGAGTCCAGCCAGTACGTTAACATCTCACAGGTGCGTTCCTAACCGAGGATTTACCGCCGGTTTAGGATTACGAACCTAGTAGCTACCCTGGATTTGCATGAGAGTGGATAACGGCACGATCAATTCTCGGTGCTTCGTGTATTCGGAATTCGATAGAACTTAACAATTTACACAATTTACGCGACTCTGAATACACGTTTGTGCAACTTATAGATTGGACGTAATTTATCGACCCGTGGACGGAACTAATCGGAACTAAATACGAATTAATTTTTCGAATCGTGTGCCATCCAATGGCGTATTTGCATGCCACGTTTTCATAATAGAGTACCAGTACATATCCATTCGAATAATGAAACGACCTGTTAAACGACAAATGTCCCCCTTTAGTGAATTTGCATAAAAGTGGATAATGGCCCGTTATTGCTACCGGGAGATACTCAAAGCGCATACGGTATGATAATTGTACGCGTGTCTCGCACTATTAAGGATCCGGTTTGGCGGTTCACGTTCCACGCTTCGTCGGTCAAAAATTACACGGCACCTCAATTTTGGCAACGCAGTTGACGAAATTTTCAACTTCGAATTCGCTCGGCTATCGTGCACTTCCCAGTCGGTATCGATTATAACTACTCTTGTCCGGGAACAGCACATTCGCTCGAATTTGCACAGAAATGGCTAATATAGCCACAGATTGGTGGGTAGGATTATAGTCAAGGGGACACAAAGTAAAAGTACTCGACAACGATACGGTTTCATAGGCGGGGTTGACTTTTCGCGGAATTTTTCATTATTCCTCATTATTGGTTACACGAGTTTTCTGATCGAACGATACCAAATAGCTGATTTACCGATACCGAAACTATGCTTGGATTTTTTAATTTTCACGTTTGGCGAAAAAGGAGTATTTAATAAGCAAACTTTCACTCGACGACTCATTCGATGTTAGCCAAGGATCCGATTGAGTTCGTCGAGGCGTATTAATTATCGCGCGAGCTGTAATGAGTAATTTGCTGGTGATCGTTAAGACGCTACAGACGGAATGCCGCACACGGTGAGATAATTTATTCCCGTCGGTAGCGCGCCAATGCAAATTGGCAGGCTCTATGACCGATTCTAGGCAGCGAGGAGGTTCGAAATTTGCCAGGAGTATCGTTTTTCAAACGTCCTCGTCGTTGCGGATAACTCAGAGCCGCCGCAACTTGTCGTCGGTTATATATATTAGCGGTACGAGGCGTTAATTACTAGTTTAATGCTGTATATCGTTTTATAATTGTCGTCCAATTACAACGAGTATTCAAGACAGTTAAAAACTGAAATTACTGTCTTTCGGTCTAGTGAAATCGAATTTAGGTGAACGATTGATTATTTTCGATTTAACGTGATTTTTACGTAAAGCGAGAAGGTCGACTGGTATTTTGCGTTTATTGCAAAAAATATGTCGAGTATCGAGCGTTACTACTTTCTGTTGATAAGTGAGATATCGAGTCCGAGAGGGGAGGGGGGATTCCTTATCGGCATGTTATGCATGGTGGCGCAAATAGGATATACCGCAACCGTCCTCAAGATGAATTCTATTAATTAGCTACTCACTTGCAATTCAAAGCTCATATAAAATACCGCAATCGATCTGTTCGAGATAATATATCTTAAGTATATGCGGGGGAGATAATTCAGTGGAAAAATACCTAGATATGAGTGAAATTAAGCAGCTAAGTAATAATAATATTAATTACTTTCCAAAGTGATATTTTTATGGATAACAAGAGCCGGAGCAAAAAAACAAAAATGAAATACGAATCGTTACCAGTGAGGGGCGATCAAAAGGTGTGTCGTAAATTAATATTTGCGGGTAGCAATAACGATAAAAATATCTCAACTATTGCATCTCGTAAATAAAAAGTGAACGATCGCATTCCATCTCGCGATCTTATTGCGACCAAATGCATAAATCTAGTCGCGTGTGTGGATTAATTCGAAGCCGTGTTTTGAAATATGATTGGCTAATAGGCCGCTTCGGCATATTCCTCGTTCGGGATTTCCGAGATTATTAGCGTTGCCCCGGTGCGCGAAAACACGGATGATAATTGCCGGCGATTAGGACATCAATGGGGTTAGTGCCGCGCGACTGAAGAGCGAAGAAAAAATGGATGTTTACTCACTTCACGGCGACATTCCGCCCGACTAATTGCAAAAGTGATATCAATCCGATGTGATACGAGAGTGAACAGTAAAAATTGAAACTGACTCGAGACCAATTAGAAATTTACTAGTAGACAAAAATA
Source organism: Goniozus legneri (assembly GCA_003055095.1). Classification (NCBI taxonomy): domain Eukaryota; kingdom Metazoa; phylum Arthropoda; class Insecta; order Hymenoptera; family Bethylidae; genus Goniozus; species Goniozus legneri. The sequence goes on from NCVS01000254.1 coordinate 52,381, forward strand.
ATAAAATTACTAGATGGATAAGTATTGAAGAAACAGATATTGTGCTGGACGAGTTTATTAATTGTCTCATAAAATGTCTTTTTTTAATAATTTTATGTAGACAAAATAAATTAGAATCGATAATTTGTTTACGTATTTTGTGTTATAATTCGCTATTGAAAGTAGTGATCACATTTTGACTCATTAGAGCCTTTCTACATTTTGTTAAAAATTCCAACTTTCATGAAATCGGCAAAGAGATTTTTCAAAAAATTTTGGTACACTTTTGTTGCGTCATTATCTCCTTAAATGAATCTTAATGACACTCGTAAATAACTCTCATTATTTTGTTTCATTTCGCGCGCACTTCGCGAGCCGTGAACTTACATACGAAAGAACGAAGAAAGCATAAAGAGAGATGGCAATCTCCGATTGGACTAGACTCTCATCGTCATCGCGCTACGCTAACTCGATTTTCACCGATCGAGCTCCCACTGAATTATATCTCCAATCGGCGCTCGATCATTTTGATCCGCCGTCACATCCGTACGCTCCTCGATGCACGCACGAACGACTTTTATCGCGATAATCGCGAGAACGTCGCTCTCTCGCGTCGATACACTTTTGAAATTGCACCCGCGGCCGATTCCATTTCCCGTTGACGTTCGTTCAACCGCAAAGTCATTTGCGGTGCTCTCGAGAGAATTTTTCGATCCCCGCGCGTATCAGCAGTATAATATGTACACTATATCACTGGGAAAGCGAGTTTTGAATAATCAATTCTTTATTTTCCCTTCGTCTGTTCCACCTTTCGTGAATATTCCTTTTTATCCTCAGGGTTCGGAGCGCGGCGTCGATCGCGAGACTTTCTCCGGGTTCCTTCCCGTCGCTCTAATATTCTAATATTCTATTTCTTTTAGAAGCAGTTTACGACGAAACGGAGGCTCGGAACGGAAGGATAATCCTGCTGGAAGTAATCGCACCTCGTAAAATTATTCGCTAAATAATACGTCCGGGGCGTGATATACTTTTAGCGATAGGCAGGCCACCGCAAAAAGCCGATTTCTCGGAGCGAATTTCGATTGGATCGTAACGAGAGATCACGCTCGGCTTTACCGTCCCAATGTCGTAAATATTCGTCGATATTTCGCCTCCGCGCGATAGAGGCGAGTGTCTTTTTGTAACGTCGTAGGATTTACGGTCTCGACAGGGCGAGTTCCCATCAATGAGAGATTTTTATATCGCGCCGCGACGCCTTCTTACGCGCACCGAGTGAAAACGGTAACGGAATTGCGTAACCCACGTCGTCGGGAAATAAGATTAACGATGCTTTGTGCTCTGTCGCTCGCGCTCGAGAGTCACAAAGGCCGTTTCCAGCCCGGAGAGAGAGTGCGAAAAATTCGAGATTCCTCCTTTTCCGATTGTCTGCGGTGCGAGGAGGGTCACCCGTTCGGAGAGAGAAAGAGAGAGGGAGAAAAACATACAGCCGTTGATATCGCACTCCGTCATCGGGAGTGTGGAATAAGTGCACGAGAACTTTTCCGACGGTACGCCGACGCGAAAACCGTGAAAAATGTAGAATGGAGCAATTCGCAGGTGGACAGGTAGAACAAACGGAATGGAATTAGCGACTCATTCATGTCTCCCGGATGGCTGAATAGCGTGCGTTTACGCGATATCTCGAGACGCGAAAAAGCAAAATTTATAATGCCACCGGGCGGGACTGTCGCGCGACAGCTACCTATCTAAACCGTCTCGTAACGAGCACAGGTTTTGTGGATAAACGAGTCGCGAGTACTCTCTCGATGTAACATTTGTTTGCAGACTCGGTTAGTAACGCTTGCCGTATATATTACCACACATTTCCCACGTGTCTATGTATAGATATACATATACCCACGCGGTTTGTGTAACCGGGCGAGTTGGCCACTCGCGCCGGCCAATTATATTCGATAGTTCGATGACAGCCACTAATGCCGGTCATTTCGCTTCGATCTGCGATTGCGAGGTACGCTCCGCTCGAAAATTCTCCGCTATCGAGCGGGTTTTACAATTTTCGGCCGCGAGCTCGACGAAAGAAGGACGCGTCGAAGCCGCGAATTCGATTCTAATTACGCGTTGAAAATAACCGGGCGAGTCGCTGCCGCAGGTATTATTGTCGTGTCGGTTTTCGATCGGGGGAAAATTGTGTTGTATATCCGGCCGCCTTTATCGTTAGTTTCTCCCTCTTGCGTCACGCACCGACTCGTCCCACGCATCGACGCATAATTAAAGCATAACCACGTGTGCGCAGTACTTTTTCTTCGGCGAGGCATCCCCTCCTCTCTGTTAATTGGATTTAAATAGTAATTGAGTAACCAATTATTCGCGAGAACGAGCCTCGCCTCCTTCGGAGGGATTCTCACGCGTTGCGTTTCGCGGAAAAACGATTCGCTTCTCTCGTTCTTGCACGGGTATATTATGAAAAAGTCGTATCGGTATCGGGAGATTCGTTGTGCAAAATGTACAAACAATTCAGCGACAAAAACGGCGCAGGGAGTTTCTACGATATTCCGTTTTGTATTACGAGCGTTATACGCGTGCAATTGCTGAAATATAAAAGTCACAGCCGCATATGGATGAACGAGTTTTGAAACCGCCGCGAGTCGCCCGGTGTGCCACCAATACTTTCGCATTAGTGTTTTGCGAGCTAGAAATCGTTTTCATCCGCTGACTGCGAAACTATTTACCGATTATTAGGCCTGTTTGGACACACTAAATAAACCGTGAATTGCGTGATGATTTTTCTTTGTAGAGCTATTAAAACGAAAAGAAAAACTCGTGTGAAACTCCGAAGTTTGCAGCTGAAATCGGTTCTGAAAATTTTATAATATCCGAATGTCCTTCGAATGTACGTGAAATTTTTAATCTTAAAACCTTTTACCATTTTATAATTCGATGTAATATTTCTCAATTCTGCTTTGGACATTTTATTGAGCGAATAGATTCGAAATTCTGTATTGTGCATAGAGCTCGTTTATTTTTATTGTTACAATTCTCTTTTGAGTCGGATAAACCGAAAACAAAAGAATAATAAATTATATACATAAATGTAGTTATTGTTTCAAACTGCTTAGAATACTAGAATAATTCCCGATTGATTGTTAAAAAATATTAATAATTCAAAAATCCAGTATTCGGTATGAAAAGAAAGAGAGATTTTCATTTTTCGGAATTTCGCGTTCTACTTGTAGAAGCTACGAGAATTCCGGGCCAACCTATATTTCCCTTTAACATTTCACGCTGCTGTATTTACGACCATTAACGTAATCCATCCAGGTTGTCTGTCCAGAGCCGCGCTAATTGCGTAATATCTCGCACGACACCTCGTTACTCGATCGAGGGATTCGACCAACCAAGTTGTAGCGTTACGATGACGCAGCGGACCACCATTTCGACTCTTGTTCGCCGCGTGACAAGCTGACCGAACAATATCCTATTCTTTACAGAGTATAAACAGCGAGCCGCGCGCGCGCTGCGAAAAAAGAGAATCGGTAGGTGGGGGAACAACAAATCTTGGGTCGACAGACTTTCCACCAAACAGCGGGGGCAATTAAAATTAATCGGCGTGCTCTTGGCTGAAATTCGCGACAACAACAGCCGCGCGAGGGTGAAAGAGAAACAGAACAAATTGTAGAATTTTAATGAATTACGCGCCGAGAGTAAGAACGCTCGCTTTTTCGTATGTTTTTAATTATAGAAAGAAATCCCAGGCGAATCAATTAGACACACCATAGCGAGCCGCGAAATTTCATTTTTCGCGGGAATATGTATGACGGGATAAGAAGAAAGGCGGAGAAACGATAACGGAGAAAGAAGGAAAAAAAAGAGAAACAAAAGCGCGATAATGATCTCCGACGAGATGCAATTTCTACAGTCGTAAATCATCGTCAGGCAGAAAATCACAGCGCGGAGAATAATATTTCTCGTCTCTCTCTCTTTCGTTCTCTCCCGAGGTGAATTCATTCTCGAGACGATAAACGCATCACCATTCGTAGAGCTCTCGGAATCGTGACGTCAGTCTCGGCGTCTGAGCAGCACGGAAGAAGAAGAAGTAGAGGTTTGCCTCGCTCGGTTTCGAGGACGATCCGTGATCTTGTCCGATCGAGGACGGGACCTCCTCCAATGGTGGCTCGCTCCGGCAGGTGCAACGATCCGACGTCTGAGGAATAGCGGGTGATGTAACCGCGACTCACCTCAACGATTCACAGCTGGTTCTCTCGCGCGGATGCCGTCTCGGCCGCGATGATGCAAGTTTTATTAACCTAGGCCAGGAGAGACGTACCGTGAACTTGAAGCGTCTCAAGGGGATCCTCTTAGTCGATGAACGACGTTCTGCCGTTTAAGGTTAATTGCAGAAGAAGAGTGGAACGACGAGGACAAATCCTCTGGCCGAAGAAGGCTCGTATAGCTTACTCCAGAATTGCAATTATTAGATTTAAGAATTAATTTGTCGCTGGTCGAACAATTTTAATCAGTCAAAACGTTTTCGACTCTATTGTATGTCAGCAACAATCTCCCGATGAACGAATCCTATTTTTCATTCGATAATATCCTCCAATACGCGCAATCTGGTAATAAACTCGGGCGCGTGTTACTCACGTTTGTCCCGTTTTCGAGAATTTTGCAATTCGCAAATTTTCCACCCCATGAGTTTATTCAGACGTCAGTGTGCGAGTGAAAGGTATTAATTTAAGTTTATTCAATCGGAACTCGTTATACTAACGCGGAACCGGCTCCGGTCCGCGTAAAAAAGTCGATATTTGACTTGCTTAGCGCGAAACGATTATGACCGCACGCGGGCGTTACGTCAGTGGCACGCATACTCTCGTGCGAGGGGGGCACGAGCTCGACCACCCGGAATATTATACGATGCGATCGAGTCAGTGGGTTCGCTCTCTTGCGGTGTGTACTACGTCACGTAGTGCCACACCTATATAACCAAATAGAGGCGTGGCAAGACAACAACATACAGGACTCCAATGCCAAGAATCTTTCGACTTTTGGTTCCGTTTTTCGCTCGTTTCCCAAAAAATTGTCTACGAAATTTATACCAAGTGGTGTGTAGGTAAAATGCAATAAAATAAGATAAAAATTGAAAATTTGTAGACAAAATTGAATGTAATACATTAAAAATTGTGAATTCGGAAGTAAAATTCAATAAAATACAAAAAAAAATTGAAAATTCGAAGGTAAAATTATAATTTTTGTCGAACGTTAGTTTCATTTGTGAAAGGAGATTATCTCGTTGTGTGACTCGTGAACTCGATAAGTTCTCGCCGCGGAAATATGTATACAACGCGGTTTCGATATGAAATCGGCGGAATACAGGATCGCGAATTAATTAGCCGAAAATGTCGTCCGAGTGGAAGAGAACGCAGCGTCCGGTGTAGCGTTCCACTCGGCCGGTTCGCGAATTGGAGTTTACGCAAATTCGCGCACGAGCCCGCGAATAGAGATCGGCGGAGGTATAAATGTTGCAATTAACATAGCCAACGTCCGAGCTGTCAATAAAAGTCACGGGTGCCTTTACGAGCATGTAATCGAGAGCTCTGGGGAAAAAAGTCTCGCGAAAAACGATTATTTAAGAAATGGAAAGCGAGCGAGCGCGATAAGGACGCTCGTGTGCGTTACGTTGCCCGCCCTGGAATTGCGTAAATTCCCGCGCCGGGAAAATTATCGTATCGCGTTCGCGATATCGTAAGGCTGGTGCATTTTAAAGTTCACGGGCGGCATTTTACCGGAGAATAGAAATTACACGCACCGCGAGTGCTCGATTAAAGCGCTCGCCTCGAGCTCGCGTTCTTTCGGTTCTTCGCTCGATACTCTGCCTCCCAGCGCTGAATATAGAAACACGAGTGGTGACAGGTTGAAACACATCTCCTGAAAATAATCGAGTGAGATCGAGCACCCACGGCTGACAACAAGACGCAAAAAAAAATCCCACGTCGAATCCCACGGCTGACTGCAAAAAGAACAGCTATTATTGCGAAAAACAATGCGCGAAAGTTCGGTGACATCGATTTATCTCACAAAGTCTCGGCTGGTCTAATCACTGATTTTCTAGCCGTTTACAAACGAGCTCTCTCTCGCTCTCTCTCTCTCTCCTTCTGCGGTTCGACTGCCACGAAATTTCCGATGGATTTTAACCCCGTTTGGGTTGTCCAACGTTGTGTAGGTAACGAGTCTGTACAATTAGACGGATTAAACGCTCGCACGTGAATTAAATACATTTGGGTATACTCAGAAAACCGCTAATGTACTAACGATCTTGTCGATGGAAGAGCAAACATTGATTTTTTCCCCTTTTGGTATTTCAACAAATCTACTAGCGAAATGGCCTTTGTCGCTATTACAAACTAATCGCGGTTATGAAACGCTGGTGTGGTTGATAAAAGACTACTATATTGTGCGCAATTCCAAGACCTCTAATAGAGATCGATAATTTACAAAATGAATAAATGCTTCGCCGATATATCAATTGGTAATTGAATTCCTTTCATCTAATGAGAAATACTGTTATTTATTTACTGCCTCTGTTATTATTTCATTATTCGATAAATGAATACCAATTACGTCGAGAAATAATACGAAGAATGTCTTTAGGCCTGCGATAATTCTACTTACGGTGGAAAAATAGATATAATTTTTCCCATTGTTACATGTCGGAATAGTCAATGTTGTATCACTGCGCGATATCATATATGGAGATATGAAAGTTACGTTGTCGGAAAAAAAGGAATATCAAGCGTGAGACTGGGATACAAGTATCACGAAAAAACATGTCGCGTTTATTAGACTGGAATGAGAATATACAATTTTCTCATAAGCAAATAGAAAATTCGTGGAAATCGCACACGTAATACCCGAGTGAATTAAAATATATGGGTAATACGCGTTATCGATTAGCTTTTCTCGACACGTAATCGATATACTTTTTACATAAATAGACATTGAGATAACTCAAATAGAACGAATTGCATCGAATAAGATAAGAAAGTAGAGAATGGGTTTCTCTTTCTACGAATAAACATATGCATTAAATTCGAATCGAGCTCGTTGTGTCACTCGAACAGGTATTTGCTCCGTTTCTGGTTGTTATTATATTACGTATTTGCTCACACATGTGATGCAGCCCTTGATAATTACTGGTTACCGGTATAATTATACCCTGGCAAAAAATACAAGCAGTAGTAACAATTTTTTCCCGCAAATCGAATTGAGATTGCCGCTAGGATTTCACAGGAAAAGGTGGAATTTCATTCGGTATGGGGGATTCGTTTTTACGACTCTCGATTGCTCGATTTCAGATTGGCAAAAGAATTCGCAGGTGTATGAAATTGATAGGCGCGAACGTTACAACGCGAGGGCGCATTATGTCTTTTTATCGCGATAACGTAAATATTACAGCGTTCGTTAGGTGATATTATCGAGCGAATTACACTCCGCGGCCTTGATACCGTCGATCCCGACTCGCGAGATATATACGAGCACCTATATTCGTGGCGAGATTTAGCCCGAGATCGTGGAAGCTAGGAGCAATTTGCAATTTACCCCGTCGCGAGAGTTACCCAAACAATGAGGTGGGCGTTGGCCGGCTCGACAAGGTCGAGTTGTTCCGCCTTCTACGCGCCTTGAAATTCAATAAAATTAGCGGAATTACGCGAGAGGAAACGACATTCCCATGACGACGAAAATTGCGACAGTTTCCAGGAGATATTTGTTTATCCGGTCGCTCTCGAATACAAATTTATCGGCTCGCGATAATTCAATGCAGAAACACACCCCGGCGTTAATTCATTCCAATTTTCATTTTAAAACGAGATTGCACTAAGGCAATTATCTTCGTCATTACCGGAGTATGTACACGTATGTTATATATAGTCGTGACTCGGTGAAATTCGCTTGCGAAATTTGTTTCGCGACCCGAGCAAGTTTCTCGAGCGTAGTTACCAACCCTCCCGAATCTTCCCGGTCCCTTTTGTCCAAGTTGGTCGTGGCGCGCAGCATACTCACCTCGATTACCGGAGTCGCGATTACACCTCAAGACGAGAATTAACGCCGCCAGCGAGTTCGTATTGTCGATATAATACGCGTTACTATATCTCGCGCTATTTGGCTCGAAACGCGGAATACATTTTACGCTTTCTTGAGATCGAAACTGCGTGAAGTGTAGATTCGTTACAAAACCGATCGGTCGCGAAGCCGAACGAACCACGAATGAGCGAGGAGAAGGTTTCGGGAGGAGTTGTACATTCTTCCGAGGGCAAGGTTGCGCGAAGGTTGCATAATTGCAGTAATAACTATATCAATATAATAGTAGAATATTATACATATAAATAATGTAAGTCGAAAGTGTGTGTGTGTGTGTGTGTGTGTGTGTGTGTGTGTGTGTGTGTGTGTGTGTGTGTGTGAGTCTTTCAGCATAATAAAAATTAAAATAATTACTATTAGAAGAAACTAAATTGGAAGTAGGAAAAGAATAAAAAAGTTAGAGTTATGAAGTGGATGTGGTTTCTTTTTTTATTTTGCTGGCTAATCATGCGATGACTAAGATCCAAATTCCAAAATAACCAGAAAGAGAAACCCCTCTGAAATTGCGAAATCGGGGACACATCGATAATCGGGCATCGATCGGTCGTGATTTACAAAAGTGGATGGATCGTCTTTAATTACTCTCCGGTTAAAGGAGAGTCGACTCTAAAAATCGATCCTCGACCCGATTGAAGCAGCCCGCAGTAGCTTCACCAATTTTTCCTGAAAGGACGCGTAACCTCGATCGCAATCTCGAAACCGAAACCGTTAATTAACGCGCACCGCATAACGATTTTTAATTCACGTATGATGTTTTCCTAATATCCCACGGGCTCGTGTCGGAGGTTGGCCAATCGAGCACGCGCTCGCAATAACCGTAATAAGCCTCGCGCGCTCCGCGAACCATTAATAACGCGTGTTCTCGTATTCGCCGGTGGCCTAAACGCCCTTAATACATCGAACGCGCGTTCCGACGAATTGCGTACGAGTTCTTATTATATAAATTCCTTCCGCGATTCGTCACGACGCGTTCGACACACACGCATTCGAGGTCATTGCCGGTCTATATGGCGAAAAGATTCATGCGTGGAATCGGTACCGTTTCTACTATATAGTAGACTCGTGCGGTATTCGCGATCGGCGAAGCCGATTTTGCACGGTTCGGTTTCTAGAAGGGAAAGTGAACGGTATGGGTTCCCCCTGAGAATGCGCGTCGAACAATTACCCGGTTCGATCTCGTTTATATATGTAAAATTCGTCGTCCCGGGATCGAAAACACGATCTCGAAGCGGATTGTATAACGCTCGCGCGTTACATCTCGAGGAATAGGATTCCTTTTTTCCCGCGTATGCCTTCTTGGCTCTACTTCTCGCGCATTTGGGATTTTTTCGCTCTCGAAGTTCGCGCTCGCCGATCCCGATCGGATCGAGAGTGGTGGGGTTTTATAACGGCCTCCGTTACGTATGGGAGCTCGTAATTGTTCGAATAGACACGCATCGATTTACGTCAGATTTACCGGCTCGGTTTTTTTTCTTCCTCTTTTATTTTCCTCCCGGGCCTTTTTTCTCTCGTTGTTTAAGGAAACCCGCGGAGCTAATATGCAAATTAATTTCCACATTCGCGCTCTATCGCGTAAAAATTACCTAATCGATCTCCATTTTTAACACCTACGTTGTAGAGCGCGTTTTCTCGATGCTGCGCTTTAGCGGTGAATTTTGTTTCCTATCCACATGCGTCGAGGGACTTTCGAACGTTTTCGTGCACCCGTTTGCGTGTAACGATTGCGTAAATTTGACATCCACGCGAAAGAGACATAAACAACGTTTCGATGATTCTATTGCGCCAATTACGCCGATGAAAAACTTTTCCCGTCGTTTTCCAGTCCCTCGAAGCTCGCATATATTCAACGCGATCGAGTATTTGTAATCCAAATGTACGACATTATCGATGAATAATATGAAAATGTCAGCGAAACATGGTCATTACGAGTAAAACATGCGAATATTGAAAAGAGCTTGTGGATTGTGGTTTTTTCTGTTATTCTCTCTCGATCGCGCGCGCTGCCCCCATCGAGGGACAGAAAAGTCGTTCTCATTGTGCCTTTCACAGAGGATGCGGATCATGGCCAAGCAGATCTAGCCGGGATAATCCGCTTGTTCGATGCACAGTGGGAGATCGATTATCGGGGTATCAATTAGCGAGATCGACCTATTAACCGAGCGATTATATACTCGAAATGTTGTTGCGCGATCGTCGAGAAATGATACCTCGTTACTCCGTTAAAACCGTATTTCCTTCCGCGGACGCGCCAATTCCGCTATCGATAAATACGGAAATAGAAAAAAGGAAAGCGCCAAATCACGAAAAATATCCAGATCTCCTCTCGCGGTGCAACGTGCTATACAATCCCGAGAATATCGGTGAAAGTCCGAACGGAGCGCAGAAATTTAGCGGACCGATCTATTTACATATCATTGGCCAGGTCTGGTCAATAGATATAAGGCGTTACGTAACTCGGGTTAGCTATGCTAATACGATTACCCGTAAGGAATCTCGGAGCTCCAGCACGCGAGAGATAACGCGACGCGCACGAGCGCCTTGCCGACGACAACTCGTTACGAGAGCGACGTTAATTACCCGCTACACGTGCGGCTATCCTTGCTCACCGAGGGGCCTCGCGTGATTGTTTCCCTCGCTGCCTTCGATTCGCCACTTTCGAGAGTATCTTTCGCTTGCCGCGGTGGGATGGGAGCCTCCTCGACTTCTTCGTTCGAGCTCGAGTCGGCGAAACTCACCGGCTAATTCGACGCTTTTTACGAGGGATAATTGTTCGGTGGTAAAAAAAATCGAATGGAGTAATCGTTTGATAATTAGTGGGTGCAAGAACGCATAAAGTCGTATAAAATCGACGATTATACCCCCAGTCGTTCGAGATCGAGTGCTAATGCTTCCTCCAAACGGCGTTAACGAAAGCTTATCACGATATTTAAAAGGGAAACTCCAAGCTCGATATAGTTACATAAATGCGGAGTAATGAAAGAGTGCTAGCATGTCTTTCGAATAGGTGCAGTTGCGCGCAATAGCATCCGGCCATAAAAATTTCACTTTTGCGCGGAAAAAAGTCCCGGGTGCGGTGCCTCGGAGTGTGCCTCTTCCTATTCTTTCTTTTTTCCTAATAAAACAGTAATAAAGACATTAATATTCATATCGTCTGGTAAGTTCTGGGTAATCAAACGCGAATAAAACGCGGTGAACTTCGGTCCGCTCGGAATCGATAAAATTAACCTCGACGTCGGTAATTAAGTCGAGAAAATTTAATGGCAAGGAAGCGGAGGTAAAAGTATTGTCGATTATTTACTCGCTCGGTTTCATCGAGCGGCACGTGGTTCGAGTAATTCTTTCTACTTGTAATCGCCAGTTTACGCGATCGACTTAAGGCGTCGTACATAACTCAAGCACCGGCCAGTCCGGATCGAGCCGACGGAATATACGGAATACATCGATATGCGCGATTGTGCATGGCCATAACCAGTTCGAAATGTCACGTTTGCGATAATTATAAATCACGCGGGGGACACCGCTCGCGGTTATAACCACTCCGAAAGTCATTTGTCGAACCTTGATTCTTTACGTCTCGGCGAGCTGCCCACAATGCGAACGATCTATACAAATACAGAAATGGCCGGTTAATCAGCGATACGCTTTTTTTTTCCTCTTCTCCTCTCCTTCCCACCCCGATATTGCCGCAATGATATACGCCGTGTCGCTCGCGTATCTTTCGCAACTCGTCCATACTTCAACGTGCAATGTCCGCGGTATTGCGAGTATAATACGCGCGTCAGATTTTTGCCGAACAATACGTTTTTGCGTGTAGACCGTAACGTTTCTCAGGAGCGCAATAAATTCCTCGCGAGCTCTTACGGGGATCGTACACACCGGATTTGGCGTATCTCGCCCGGCGCTTGCACGAATCTCTTGAGAATCACCGTACGAAAGACCGAATTATGCCTTTTCATTCGGAATATTTTTTACCGAAAAATACGAATAATCGTATTCGTCTGAATGACCGCGATAGAAATGTTTTGACCGATTTACGAAATCCGGTCTCAGGGCTTGAGCATTCGGGTTACTCCTCGCGCTGTGACGCACTTTCAGTTTCGTTTTTTTTCTCGCTCGATTCCTAGCGGAGTAGGTAAGAAATGGTTGAAAAGCCGCTAACGGTTCCGGCGTAGGCGCGAAATCGTCGCGCGAGACTTCCGCGTGCGTTACGGCATTGTCTGGTCCCCCGTGCGCGAAACCGACGCGGCAAAATTGCGTCTTTTGCTAAATGAAAATACCGGACACGCGTCATCGTTTTGTGTGAATTCGAAGAGGTAGAGAAAAAGAGCTCGCGAGCGGCGAAGTTTCTTTTTCTCACGAGCGAGGCGTGTCGCGTGAAACGACGATTTGCGTAAAAAAATGGAGGTGCCATTTGCCCGTAATAATAACGGGCCTCGCCGTATATCCGGCATGCAAGAATGAAATTATGTTGACACTACGAGCAAATAAGTCAATCTCGGAAACAAAAATCGAAAAGTAAAAAATTTGAATTTTTCGATAAAAATACAGGCGTTTTTTTTCGTGAAAAAATTGGAACGAAATAACTCCGAAATTACAAAGAAAATATATCAAATTCGTAGAACGAAACGAGTGCGAAATAACTGTCACGCGAGTGACTGGAGGTAAAGGTCGAAACAGCTCGCATACCAAATACCGTGGACGAGCGTACGCGGTAGAATCCCACCCAGGAATGCACACGACGCTTTTCACTGACGTATTCCCATCGCTGCTTAGAAAACACGGAACGTATGGAGAAAAAAGGACGACGCACACACGCGAGAAAAACTTCGTGGGCAGCTCACGATTCGCCATACGGAGACAGCAGTTCCAGCGGACTTTCCTATGCTAAATACAGTCGGACTCGATAACGGCGTCTAGCTTTTCCAGAGGAAACTTCGGATGTATAAAAATATCGGCGTGTTATAATTTACGACGTGGTTTTCAGATAGTTTCACTAGTCTAACCCCCACGTGTAAAAAGTTCTTCGTTCTCGTTAAACTCTCGTTAAACATTTTCATTAGATTTTTGAAGAAATTAAATGAAAGGGTGTAGTGACTTCCGGATAGGAATTTTTGCCAAAATCTTGAAATTTTACAACGTTAGTATAGATTACATATTCAGTGAGCCGAATGCAACAATAAGAGGTGTTTTCACGAAAAATTAAACCCGTCTCGTTACGAGATATTACTTGCGTACACAGTGTGTTTATTACCGCATTACGGGATAATAACTGGCGAAGCGTAGCGAGCACGAGCCCCCCGATATTTTCGTTCGATCCACGTCATGCGTACACAACTGCCAACTGGACATTTAACTCGGCCCCGTACAACCCGTTTATCGATAAAAGTATGATTTACGGGTTCGATGTCGTTCAACGAAAAAAAAAAAAAGAAAAATATAGCCTCGCTGAAATCCAGAAGTAGAGTAACGTACGACAGTTTATCGCGAAACGCGATTACCGAGTTGGGTAACTCGGTAACCTGTCTCGTACGGCAACGCGTTCATATTGTCGCGCTCGCAATTTAACTAATGACTTTCATCACCGTGACGCGCGCATCCGACTCACGGCGCAACCCGGCAATTTCGCAAGATAGAAAATTAAATTGTCACATTAAGAAGAGAATTAGTTGGATTACCTGAATATTTTCCTGATTCTCTCGTCGAAAAAAATATTTCATAAAAAAATTCATTGACTGGGTAGATTCATCGAATCGAGCAAAATTATCTTACCAAGTAACATTAAGTCATCGCTGTAGGAACGTAAAATGCGTGAACGAGGCTGTGGTACCGAGAAAATCGATTCCGGGCGCGTAGAAAGGTTCGATCGCGATAAATCTGTCGATCAGGCGCGAAACTTGAGGCAACGGTTCAGTGACGATTTTCTACCGGGCGACAATTATCTTGGAATGCGTAAAGAAACGATCGATGCACAGTCTCCCGGAGTTCGCCTAACGGCGCGATGAACTAACGAGAAGGTTTTTCGTCCTCGCTCTTTTTCCAGGACGGTTACATCAGATCTCCGGATGTGACCCACCTACGAAAGCGTTTCTTTGGCTTTTTTTCTCTCTCGCTGTTCCACGTACGCGCTAATCTGACTATGCACAGAAGCTGTTCGTTTTTTCAAAAGCAATTTCAGTTGTTCTCGTAAATCCTAATCGATACTCGAGCGAGGGTATAAGAAAAACAATTGTCGAGCTGTAAAATGCGAACGTGAGCGTATTAAAATACTCGGAAATACTCTAGACTGATATATGGGTCTTTCCTTTTTTTGCCATTACTTTTCTTCGTCAATACAACGTACGTTTTGTCGCTTTTGCGAGCCGGTATTTTCTACCTGTTGAATTGAAATGGATGTTTTATAACTCGGGTCGCAACGACTCGCCGTGAAGAGAATCCGAAAAAAGCAAAAAGCTCCGATTGCATTATTCAAATAACACGAAGATGACATAAATCACGGAAACATATTATCGCAACAATTATGGATGATATCGTAAATTCCAATTGGCCGTATAATTTCAATTAACTTCGATCATTCGCGTGAGCCCCGCTTATGATGTGTTTAATTACAACACTCGTGCCTGATACATACGATTCGAATCGCGATATGATCGTAATACTAAATTAATCCGCTCTACAATGTAACAACAGTTGAATTTATTCGTACTCATCGGATCGCGCCTTCTCCCTCAGCCTTGGAACGATCTACGCAAAACTGCTCACCAGATATATCCAACATTATCATTATCAGTTCTCGTTAGATCACACCTGAAACAAACAGCAAAGTCGCGTTACGACTTGGTTGCAAAATGCGTCGTATGCTCTATTAACTATCGAGCTAGTAGGAAAAAGGCTACGACTATTTATAAAATTTCTTAAAAACGGCTCATTTCGCTTTCACGTTTTATTTGGCTCTCGCGTTATATTCGTCGGTGCGTCAAAGCGGTAATCGAATTTTTCGCGCCCGATCTGGTTCGGCACTTTCCCTCTCGAGCTCGCGAAACGGAATCGCGCGGCTTAGGGGAAGTTCTCACGACGCGTTACCGCCGATCGCACTTCGCCAGGGATTTGCTATCCCGAGAGCCGAATAACATTGAACTCGCGGTACATTCCACCGTAATTTCCTCGCTCGTTACGCGGGCATCTCGAACGCATACCGATCGATATTTTGAAACGTTTCTTTTTCTTCGGGCCGAGCTTGCGCAACCAGGTCGATTGATAAAACACACGACGGAAAATCGGCGCGAAATCGCTCGCCGCCGCCGCTGCTGATAAAAATCGGCGAATATTTTCCCAATGTCTCGTTGCGCAATAGCCAGGCCGTAAAACTTAATGAAAATTTTTCTTAATTTCACAGCTATTTTATTTTATATAATGTGCGTAAGAGAGCGCCGGGCAGAAATTGGAATTCGGAGCGAGGTTTCCTGATTCGAGATAAAATATCCGTGCGCACCCTGCAAAAGAAACGCCGTTGAAATTTTTAACTCGTTTCTTTCCCCGATATACGCGCTTTTATCGGGCGAGAGAGGAGCCGAAAAGCCTTTTGACCAGCCCGATATCTGTTCCGTAATTGTTCGACTCGTTTGCATAAGCGCCATTGTGCGTGTCTCTCGAACACAATGGCCCACGGGATACTTTTTGTCGCGTCGCTCGTTAAAATTACGCTTTCTTTTTAAATAAATGGCACAAGTACGCTCAGAGAGAAAGAAGGAGATAGAGAGAGAGGGAGAGAGGTGTGTTCGATTATATTCAACGGTCATTCTCTACGCTCCCTTTCATTTTCCACAGGACGGGACCTTTCACTAGCGAATTCTGACTGTTTTTGATATTTTCCTCGACTGTATTAACGAGCTGGAGATAAGCGTTGCCACACTTTAATTCCTTTCTCGTGGAGGCTCGATCGAATAAATTAGTTTGCCCACATTTGCGACACTCGATATCGGTATTACGTATTCCGGGAAAGATTTTCATCTTTCTCTCTCTCTCTCTCTCTCTCTCTCTCTCTCTCTCTCTCTCTCTCTCTCTCTCTCTCTTTCTTGATTCCCGGAAAAAGTCGGCTCGACATTAAATGTAACACACATCGCCTCGCCGGACGAGTGCAATTAACATTTTCAACGCGAATTCAGAACATTGGACAATTTTTTATCTCGCCGCAAACCCGTTTGTCGAAATGATCTCTCGCGACGGAAAAATAAATAGACGTTTTATCGATGCATAAATTCAGACCTATCGACAAAATCGGGGAAATTTTGCGATTTTTATCGACTCGCAAATGAGAATTGCGCAAGACCGATAGGTATTCGCTTGTTGATTA
Source organism: Goniozus legneri (assembly GCA_003055095.1). NCBI lineage: Eukaryota > Metazoa > Arthropoda > Insecta > Hymenoptera > Bethylidae > Goniozus > Goniozus legneri. The sequence goes on from NCVS01000254.1 coordinate 68,843, forward strand.
GCGGGAAGCCTAATGACTTTCCACGGCATTACGACGCGTCGGTTTATAGCGCCCGGTTTATATTTTTGCGGAAACGCACCCGGTCGAATAGCGAGCACGTGCTCTCATTTTCTGCGTGGACGGTGAGTACAGGCGGTTGGCCAGCGAGCCAGAGAACGCGTGTGCTCGAGACGAGATTTCCTCGGGTAAAAAAGAGAGATGCCAGGAGGAAAAAAAGGCCATGACGGAAGTCAGTTTCCCTGGACGAGCTCTCGAAGCGGGAAAACATACGTTTGTCGACTTTACCGAGAATACGAAGCTATTCGAAAAATAAATAAACAGTCGATATGAAGTCATGAAAAAATTTAATCGTCATCTGTTACAAGGATTTGTTGTATAGCGACGAGCAATAGAAAAACTAAAACAAGCGTAGATTATTTTTCGCCAAATGCTAACGAAATTCATGCGCGTTAATTAAAGGACACTATGTGCATAAATTAACATAAATATTATTGGCTTCCTGCTAATTACCAAATAACACGTAGACATCGGAACATTGACTGACAGATTCAATTACACCATGTTAGGATGTCAGTCTCATTCATGTCTGTTATATGTTAAATTTTGGTCACAATTTGATAATTTGATATAATTGTTATTTTAATATTTTACCGAAAGTAGAACAAACCTGTTAAATTTCTTGTTTTAATCGAATATATGTACGATCTACTAATCACGATCGAGTACAGCACACGTGTTTGTTATGAAATAAAAAAAAAATGTAGATAGGTATATAAAATATGTCTCAATTTAATTCAATTATTGTTCGCGCTTTTCCGAGTAGCCAATAGGTCCTTATACGCACCAAGTACGTTATACGCGCTTGTATCGCGTTAATCTTTCTCGTGGTAGCACTCGGCTCGGTGTTTTCTCACCGGAACGCTCAATGACACGCGTAACTCGCACCGAGCTCGAAATTTCTCTCCCCTCCCCACTCCTGACCGCGTACGTACGTTATTCTTCAGCAATTTACGGCGACTTTTCGAAACACGTAATGGAGATATCAGTCTCTGCTCGTAAAGATAACGCGCGCGAAAAATAATTCGCGAGGAAAACGGAAAGGAGGGCGTGATGAGGGACCGACTTCATTCTCTCTCTCTCTCTCTCTCTCTCTCTCTCTTTTCGGTGAAAGTACACAAACGAAATAAAATATTACGCGGTCTACTTAGCTATGCCCCCTCGAGGATGCGCGTCGAGCCAGCTCTCATTTTTCTCTCGGTTTTTCGAACTCTCGCTCTTTTCCGTTGAATTACCGAACGATTACCGTTATATTATTGGAGCAACAATGTCCCGAGGCGCGAACGTGATGGATTTCGATGCGAGTTCAATTGGATTCGAACAAATCCGATGTCCCGACTTTGTTTTGACGAAAGTCCAGCGGAATAAATCACCACGAGTTGTAACGGTCATTACGTGGTCGGCTCGCGAACGTTAATTGAGCCAGACGCGAGAGTTCGCTCGACGTGTACACAAGTATGCAAATAATTCATCGCGCTCCGAGCGAAAAAATACCACCGTGACCAGCCGTTTTCGTTGAAACCGGTGGGCGTAATTGTTCCGATTGTCGGCTAGAAATTTTTCGGTTTCACTTCCAGATCGAGTGCGTAAAATTCCCGTCTCGATTAATTCCCAGGCTCTCGATCCTTCGTTAGAAAGTTCAATTTCCAGCGCGACGTAAGCCAACGTTAAACTCGATTAGCATTTCGGAAAAACGGCGATAAAATTATCACCCCCGACATTCGTATTCAAGTAGCTTAGTTATGAATTCTCGAATCGAACGAGCGTGTCGTTCTCGCCCTTGCGGCAATTACGTAATAAATCCTTCGCGAAGTTGAAGCGTGAAATATGTAGCGAGGAACGGTTTCGCAGAGCGCGAAGTTTCAGAAAATTATGCTCGCGAGTTTGTTGTTTCGTCATGCTTACACACTAGCGCGCGCGCACGCGCGTACGAGAGAGCGAAAGAGCGCGTGACAGGGTGTCGCGTAATAAATAATCCTTGCAAGGACGCGCTTGTACCCACCACCAGCTTTATTTACGTAGCTCTCGATGGTTCTTTCGCGGAGCAATCGAAAGGTCAGAGTACAGGAAAAGAGCGCGAAGCTCCCGTGAGAGAGCAGCCTCGATCGAGTGAACGATTGTCGAAAGGACACTCTGTACGTGACGAATGCGCGCGCTACAGAGAGGGAAATAGAAATAGAAGAGGTTGCGAGTGAGACGTATAGCGTAAAACAAACAGAGGTGGAAGAGAGAGAGAGAGAGAGAGAGAGAGAGAGGACATATCGACGGACGGGGAAAGGAAAAGAGAAATATAACGAGAAAGAAAGGGAGAGAATTCGGATCGATCGAGCGGCGCGTGCGGCATTTCGCTTCCCCCGTGAGCTCGTTAATTATTGTCGCTGTCCTCGGGTTGTCCATGGGGCAAAAAAAAAATCGCTTCATTGTTTCGTCCTTTCGCGATGGCTTTCTCTCTCCCGGGCCAGTCAGCTTCCGTATAAAGACTCGATTCCAGTTAATTAACCCGAAGAGATAATCTCAAGAAGCGATGCGTTGACGCGAACTCATTTTTTTACCCTCCCTGAAATTAAGGACGACGAAGTATCTTGTCGAGTCGCTATACGCTTTTCCTGCATGAGTCATGGGGCAAAGAGTCGACAATTAATTTCAATAATCCTCGGGCCACGGCGCGGCTCGATCCGCGGGTGGCTGGATCGTTCCAAGTAGCCTAGATAGTGAAAGTGTCCGGCCATTCTCGCATTATCCAACGAGAACTCCTCGAAAAGCGAAGAAATGAAAAAAAGAGATTTCGCGAAAAGGTAGAGGCAGGTAATAGCGGCGTAATCCGGGTGTCGTTGATACGTCAACACCGGAAACGGAACGGTAACGAACCGAATTTATCCCCGGCGTGTACGGATTTTTCATACCAGTCGACGTAAATCAGAGAATTTAGTGGCCGCGAATCGGAAAATTTCGAAGCCGTTAATGGTCCCATTTTGGCCGTTACGAGATCCGCCGGCGCGATAAATTCCGCGCAACCGCTTTGCCGCGTCCACGGCTTATCGATGATAATATATATATATATGACGCGGGTGCGTATAATTGATAACGAGAGCGGTGAAAGCAGCCTCTCGACGCCCGTCCCGGCAACCGTTTACTCGACGTTCTTACGGCTTCGCTCGGTTCCCGATCGGAAAAAATCACCGAACGGGGAAAAATTGTAATTGGAAAAAAGAAATGCGAGAAGAAACACACTCGAGACGTGTCTGAAGGGGGTTGTGAGAGAATCGCGCGGGTTCGGTCGTGCGCGACGAATTGCGACTCGCGTAGCGTTTCAGAGAACGCCGCGAGGCTGTTACACGTGTTATACACGCGCGTGCGTTCGGCGAATTCCCGTGGGCTCGGTAATACTCGCTTCTCGATTCACCGGATTGCAGCAGCGAAAAAAATTCATCCAAATCTCGTTACTCTTGCAAAATTCACCGTGTAAATATTCCGACTGATATTTCCTGGTTGAAAAAGAGAACACATACTCGACTTTTTTTTTCGTTTTGAATAAACCGGTCGATATTATTCAGCGTTGAATTTTTAGAAAGGGTTATTATCCGCCGAGGATGATTTACGAGAGAGATTTTTGGCTGTAATTACCGGCTAGCTAAACGCAACTGTGTCGAGCGGGAAGAGCGATGGGGAATCTAATATGAATATTCGGCACGCGTGCGAGGCGTTATCTCGTTAACTATATTCGATCGATCGAAAGTGAAAATCCTTCCACTCGACACTTCCTTTTTTATTTTTCATCGGGATTCCGAGAACCGGCGATTCGTTAGCACCTGCAAGCATCTGGAGCGGAACCGAGAAAATCGGCGTTGGAAAACGGAGAAAATCCATTCCCCGCGAGATAAATGCAAACCGGAGGAGGACGATTACGAGTCGGACGAAAATCTCGTTAATCAGTCAATCTCTCGAAACTGGTAGCCCGCGGTTGTTACGTCTTGGATTCTAATTGCTCGTGGATGGAAGCTAATGAAACTCTAAATGCGCTCGGGTAACTGTTTAATGGATCTTACGTGCTCGACGAGTCGTACATACGAAGTTCGATATATCGCGCGCTTATGCAATCGAATTGCGGTATTAGCGAGGCCCACGAGTCCCCGAAGATGTGCCATGGGATCCCGATTTCCGTCTATAATTGTTTTTCCAGCCCCCGCTCTTGTCCCGGTCGCTCTCCCGCCGGTGGCAATCGTGCACGCGCGTCCTACGTGACGCGACTGCCGATCGAACGCGTTCTACGAGAAATTGGCGGAAACCCAAAGAAGAATGAAGTAGGCGAGAGACTTTCCCGGTTTCCCACAGCTGCGAGATGCAAAACTTCGACTTCCCCGCGACGTTCCGGTGTGTTTGCTATGCGGAATATATCCGCGTGCGAAATTTCGAAACGCGAATTTCCACGATTCGTCTTACGCTGGAAAATTCACCGGAAAGGGGCGACGAAAAAAAAGGAATCGAGTCTCCTAGGAGAATCGCATTTTCTCCACCGATCCGGTTATCGATGTTTAACGTCTTCTGCCAAGAATCACGCTCTTTGAGATTCACCTCTATAAGCGGATATTTCACCTCTTTGGAATTCCGTCGGCGAGAAAGAGAGAGAGAGTGCTCTCCCAGTCACGAAGTACGATTTTATCGATGATAATGCACCTGGATAGAGAAGGGGAGAGAAGAGGGGTGACAATAGAATCTGAATACATATCACAGTACAGCGTTTATTGGACAATCGCGAGGTTCTATACAGTCGTTGTTTCAGCTTCTATAATACCGAAGCCAGTCGCGCGTGTTATACACGACTCGCAATAAAAGCGCTAATGTATTTTCCCGCGGCTAATGTATCTCGCTTTCGAGCAGTTGGCTGATTGACAACAAAATGTATACCTCGCCTCTCCTCTTCAGCCTTCCACTAGCCTAGGAATTTAATGCTCTCGCTCTCGATCTCGGCGATCGATTTTAATCGATTCTCATTCTGGGGCACTTAATAGTCGTGTGTGCACGAAAAAAATATTCCAATCTGGCCTTTTCGATGGATCTCTCTCTCTCTTCTGGTTCGCTGTATCGCATCCGCCCACAAGAAAGAACCGCTTTGAATCGTTTCACGGGTCGAGCTCTGTACGCGTAATTCCACATTTGGCAAATGAGCCGATTCGAGCTCCTCGATCATTCGAAAGTCGTGAATTGCGTCGCGTATAATGCGGCTCTTCGCGCTTTCACGCGATAAACGCACCCGCAAAATCGATACTTCCTCTCTCTTGCTCCTCTCGAACGGATGTTGAATCTTGCACGCCGGTTATTACGATTTCTACACGCTCCTATGAAATCTCGTAGAGTGATGTAAGTACGCACTTATTCCACTATACGAGATGAGAATTAATTTTCACTTATCCCTGTGGGAGAGTTATTGAATTAAATCGACGAATGTGAATTCTTCGTTTTGGTCTGAATAGATACGATAACATCTAGTTAAACTCTACAAAAAATGAACACTGAGTGGAAACTCGCACATTGTGCATGGTAAAATTCATCGAAATAACATTTTCAGAAGGATATTCCTCAAAATGGAAAATTAATTAACATTTTATCAATTGTTAATTAATTTTTTGAATGAAAAGAATAACGAAAACAAATTATTTCATTGCACCCATCCACTCATCCAACTGCCAAAAAATTTAGACAGTTGAATAAAACATCGAAATAATAGTATTGAAATGTAAATTTTATTTTTCAACAATTTATTTTTCATTGATGTTGGTACTGTTCGAGAATGAGAGAGAACTCCTCGCATGGATATCTCAGGTACATAATACTCGCGAAAGGATGCCTGGCTTTGATTACGTCAGACCGAGAGGTAAAGGGAGGAGAAAACGAAGGGAGCGAAGTAATGTATGCGTGAGTTCGATCTCGCTCGTACGTCTCGCGGGTGAGACGTCTCGAGCGAAATTTGCGCTAGATACGTCAGCCCCCTCGGCCAATGGACGAGCTCGTATACTCCGATTTCGCTCTCTTTGGCTTTACATAAGCCTCCGCTTGCTCCGAAAGGTAGAAATAGATTACCCCGTATTTTATTACCGAATTTTTGAATTTAGTAAAATCTCTTTTTTCCCACGTTTGGCGCGTTCCAGCGTAACGGGCGTTCTCGAGCGCGTGAATCACGCTCACGAGGAAAGTCGAACGGAACGAAAATCGTGAGGGAAGGCATACTGGCCGGGCCGACCTTTTCCCTTTAAAGCTCATCGTACGTGTGCGACTCGAGCGTGTGTGCAGCCTGAATTACTTTTGTCGGCACGCGCACGTCGAGAGAACGCGCGAGAGGCCGAATTAACAGTGACAGCCGGAGCGGATTCCGGTGTTGCATCGGCCGGAACGGGACGACGCTCGATCGCGCGTTCGATCGGTTTTTAAAGCTCCTCTCGTCCGGCCCGCACTGATTTTTATCTCGTTCGACGTGCACGTCGGTGTGCCTTCAATTATTGTTCCCGCTGACGCGATAAATGCCCGTCCCGCCAATTACGCTTCTCGTATCCCGCGTTGGGAGTTCAAATTTTTGCGACCCCCTAGCCTTCCTTCTCGTTTCTCGAGGCAACCCGTGTCACGCCTAATGACAAGCGCGTAACGCGATTGTGCAACAATCGTCTCGGCTGAATCTAACTTTCCATCGGAAGAGGGAATATGTACGCGCTCTCCTGACGGGTGCGTAACCCGTCGACATGAATCTCGAAAGTCGACTAGTATCGAGACAATTCCGATTTAAATCAATTAGGACCTGGATATGGATCGTGCATATACGGTGAGAGTGACGAAAAGAAATTGTGGGACTCTATTGAGGAATTTCCCGTGGGAGTTGAAGATATATTCGTTTCGATTTTAATTGCAAAATTTTTTTTCACGGGAACGGTTTATTCTCGTGAAAATTTTTGAAACTGAAGCTACCGTAGCCCCGGGCTAACATCTCGTTGAATGTTAAAAACCGGTCACTTTTCACGCCGATTGTCAATCGATACACGCGTTCGGCGTTTGGTACGCCGAAAGAGACATAACAATTACTCTGGAAAAAATTCAAGAACGCAACTCGCTTCGATTTTCTCCTTCTCTCGAATACAAGTGGAGTGCAGTTTTTGCGGAAAGTAATTTTTGGGCACGAGCTCTTTCGCTGGTATTGTGCAACAAATTGGGAACTCCCAAACTACCGGCTCTTGTATATTCTCAAAAACTTATTATAACTCAAAAATGTATGTATTTTCTTATTCCAGTGCAAATAACGGGCTCTCGTTGATTGTCGGTCAGAAAGCGTGTGAGCGATAACTTTTCTCTCTTATTTCGACCCTCGATTCGAATTCGACCGGAAAACCTTGTTCAGAATTTCAGGCCCTGTTCTCGAGTTTTTTCGGCCAAACTTCGAGCCCAATTAGCTATCGTTGGTCCCAATTACGATGCTTATTACGAGCCTAATTATAAGACTTACACGCGAAAGTTCTTCTCCGAAAGTATCGCCGATTCTCGCCGTTGTTTCCTTATAACACAATCGAAATTGGGGGTATATTCGTCACGCAAGTAACTTGACGTTCGACAGCCGATTAAGTTACCTGCTCGAGCATAACTGAGTCAGAAAATTATTGATTGTTACTTTGCGAGATTGTTATAGAAACTATTACTTTGCGTGGAACCGGACGTGAACTTTCATTCGTTTTATTACAAGCTGCTTAACGAGATTCGAAATAAAAGAATTGCTTATTATATTTGATACAAGGTAGCATTCTCATATTGCAACAAAGTATGGTAAATATAACGTACGCGTTATAACAAGTATGTAGAAAGTAGAGTTGATTTTTATTGAATTTTACTTTGTTGTGAAAACTTCAGAAGTGGAAAATTGCGCAAAAGTCGCTACAAAAATTATGTCGCGATTGTTCGCTGCGATTCGAAAATATGTTCAACGGAATACGAAAAGTGGAACGAAGATGAAGAGTTGACGAATAAATGTTGTGATACGTTTCCGCAAAGCGTGACGTGAATTGATGATTTACAACTCGAGTTGAGAATTTGCAGCTATTTCTGATTTCTGCGAGTCGAAAGTACACATCGAGTCGTCGCTAATTTCCTATGGGAATTCAATCTGGGGTATATATATATGAAAAAAAAAAAAAGAAATTGCGAGTAAAGAAAAGTAATAAGAAAGAACGAAACGATGCGGAGCAGTGGCTATACGAAATTCCACGATGAGAATACTTCTACGGATAGTGAAAACTTGAAACTATCTCTTTCAGAGTTCTTACGGCCGCGCGAGCAAAAATTGCTCTAGAATTAAAAACGCGGGGCTATTTACAACATCTAGCAAGGATAAACAAACGGATATACGCTATCGGCGGATAGGTAGTTATTTAGCCATGAACTTAGTGTACTTTACCAGCTAGTAAAGTTTACCCTCGATACCGGTGCTATTCGAAAAATGATGAAAGACACTGGCCTGATTATTGACATACATATCCAATTGCCAACATACTACTCCATTCACACGGACGGATATCTGTGCCGACGGCTAAAGTAATCGCGCACTCTCAGCAAATAGGTATGCGGCTGCTCGTACTAGCGACTTTTTGTAGCATGAGCCTATTCCTACATCCACCTCAGTCCCGAGCCACGTCATCCTTAATATGCGCTCTCGACTCGATTGTTTCCAGTTCGAGCCAACACTGTGCGATATCCACACAGTTAGTGTGGATAGTGTGTGGTTAGTTTTTTCACCGAATACGTTTGAAATTCAATAGATCGACTTTTTGCGGGTGCAATGGCTGATATAATATTATCAGCTTCACGTGTTTTATGTAACTCCTAACTGAGTTAACAATCTATCACACGCGTCGTCGGTTGTTATTTCATATCCAGTTACAGCATGATTGCGACGGTTGATTAATTACCGGCTGGTAGATTCAGATCGATCAGGGTGGTTCGATATTTTATATAACGATCGAGTTGGCGTTTGACCCGATTTTGCATATTCTTTGTATTTTATTCGAGAGCTGCGGAGAAGACCGCGGGACGTGCTCCATTCATCTAGCCACTTCAGATTTGATCGAGTGTACCGAGTATTGTTTTTTTTCCAATTATCTATCCATTACGTCATCGCGCCTTTTATTTAGAAGCGATTGCAGGATCGATAGTGGAATAGTCACGAGTCGCATTCGTAATTGTATCGGCTAACGGACAGACTATGTTTGAATGTTCGCATGCGTTCCGGACTTTTACTTCGAAATCACTATACCGGAACGTACAAAAAACAGCGTCGCGAAACACTAAAAATAAAAGAATTGATAAAGTCGCCTTCGTACATTTACACTTCATTCCATATTAAAATGATAATGAGAGAAATAAACTTCGGTTCTTGATAAAGAATTAATCTCCTATTCCAAGCTCGGTTAATCGAGGCAGGGTTTGTAAAATGAATGTTTTGCTATAACTTGACCTATTTCTTAATTATATAACTTATACTTGCAACTGCGCAAAGAAAAAAGGATTCATTACGGTACGAATGTAGACAAGAATCGATTTGTCACTACAGGTTGCAACATTTAATAGTTGCCAACTATTTATCGCTGTCAGGGTTTGAACTCAAAGCTACAATTTAGTTACAATATGTAACAAGTTTCCGCTTTATCCCAACAACTATGTATCGGGAAGGATTGGCAAAGATTGCTGAAAAACTGTTAGCATTTCACTGGTAGAGATGTGGACTCGGATAACATACGAAACTAGTTGAGCAATAGGTTTCCGGATTATCGATACGCCATAGAAGAAACTTTCGCGATTCATTGTCTATTGACAGCGTTTTTGGCAAAAAATTTATCGTACTCTCCAGCGGTAAACTACGTAATGAAGCTATTAACTACATAGAAAATTCGTTTATTAACAGCGAGCATACAGCCATTCGAGCATCATAAACTAACTTTATAACCCTTGAGTCCGAATAATTATACAGCGCCAGGTTGATGTATGTTGGCACTTTTTCGTTTACCGTTTGAAACAGAATGGACCTCCACTAGCCGAGTATTTCCGACTCGATGAATATGACGCTCGTTTATAACGGAATCTCGTGCCATTTCGAATACCGCACATCAGTGAAATGTTTCCGAAAAGTTTCACTGATTCGAGGCAAAAATATAAATTATCGAATACTTTCACGCGGATTAGCGACTCATTCGAAAAATTCTAACTCGACAATCGATTACGAGATTACACGACCGTTTTTGCGGAAAAGAAACGAGATCCGTGACATCTTATCAGGGAACGTCCTTGTAACGGGCGCCGATCGATCGGGTAAAAAAGAGGGAGAAGGCTGCTTGGACGAAACTAAATTGCAATCCACACGCCACACGTACGCCGTTCACCGGCCATTTGCTCGTTCGCGGGGAGAGATCGGAAAACGAAACCGGCCGATAATGCGCGAGAGTAAATTACGCGAGCGCGACGTGAGGTCGCGATAACCATCTGCTCGAATTAAAATTCTATCGAGATTCTACCGAATGCTCCGAGAGGAATAAACATTGAATAAAAAAGAAACAGGCGAAAAATTTTGCCAAGTACGTTCACGTAGACTCCGCCAATTTCCCCGGCGAAGCTCTGAATACCATTTTTATGTCATTTTTATTACCTCTCCTTTTCCGACTGACGGAAGTGTTTTGGTATACCGATCGATATAATTTACATTGGTTCCGCGAGGAACGTTAATGGATTCCCTTTCGATTTCTACGAGAATCTCGAGCGTGATAAGCCAATGCGTGGGAGTGCACACACGTTATGGCTGGATAAGCGAGGAGGGAAGAGACTCTTTGAATGCGTCTCGTGGCCCTATCCCGTTTCACTGACACGCTTGGCAAAGCTCTACACTCGAGGGGGCGAGATCTAACGTTGCTTTCGTCTCCAGAGAAAAGGAGATACGCGTACCTTTCCTCTGAAATCGCGCAGCCGCGGTTCCAGGGTAATTCAGGGCCTCGACTCGAAATAGATATTTAATGTAATTTGAGTAATTATAATCTCGTAATAATCTTCTTGCCGAAATAAGCGAGGTTGAGTAATTGAAATTCGCCTGGCAGATTCAAGATCCCTCAGTTTCGGATCAAAATCGATAGTACGATTAATCGATTAATCATTTAAAATTCCGGAATTCCAAATTTCGATTCCAAATTCAATTATTAATCACGAGGAACTTTTTCATCCGGATGAAGACGTCTGTGTTATGCGTCACGCGTGTACCGTATAGCGCGAATTGAGCCATCGGGATAGAAATCTCGATTAGAAAGAAAAATGAAAAAAAAGCGAGGAAAGAAAAATGGACGAGTCACCGATCCACAATGGCGATACATATCTCTCGGATTACAGTACCCCGTTTTCCTTGTTTTCTTCGGTGTCCGGTCTATCGTCTGGTTTTCTGCCACCGGGACGGATGAAAGTGCTAATAGGAACCTCCTCGACTAGGAACTGGCGCTCGATAGACGCGTGATACCGTCACACTTGTACCCGCCGTGACGAATCGCTTCGACACGTTTCGTAGCCCGCCACCGAGCTCCATCGGCTTCCGTATTGAGTGTAATTACTCAACAATGAGAGGGGACCGATTCTCGTCTCGCGGTGGGCGAGCGAGCATTTAACGTATCGACACCCGAAGGCAAAAACTTGACGGATGGTTATGGGTCGATCGATAAAAATAATTAGCGCCGATCAAAAAATTCTTTCACGGTTCTCGTTTTGCAACCCGTCGGGTATCTTGTAATCTTAATTCGATTATTCATCTTGTTTACTGGCGTGCATCATGTTTCTTTTTTATAATCTATTTTTTGCGACCAAAGGCGCTCAAACGGCAGAAAATAGGCGCTTCGATCCGCGGATCCATTGGGAGATACCGGCCTATCTCGGATCCAACGTGCTAAGAAAGTGGAACGTCATTCATGATACGGAGCGCGGCGCGACGGTACGCGGTGTTACATCTTCGTGCGAGAATTGCGTTTGTCTCGCTTCGTCGAAGGTTCTTGCTCTCGTTGGAAAAATTAATCTGTTAATTACGGGCGTCTGGACTGTATAAGTAAATCGGATAAAAAGGGGAATCCACAAACGCGTGAAAGAAATAAAGGAAATCTCTCGTAGTTTCTAAACGCATTGCCCAATCCGCTGGATCGATCGAATTTACGGATAAAACGGGTGACGCAGTGCCACTCGAGTGAATTTCGAGAATACAGTCGCGCGTCATCGCGGATACTTTCGAAAAATACGGTCACGGAAGCGAGATCATATCGGGCCGAATTTCTGGCACGCGGTAATTCCATATCGCGCTACGCAGCGTTACAAAAGAAATATACGAACGATTATGAATAATGGGTAGAAGTTGCGATAGCCCAGTTCTCCCAGAAAAGGGTAATCAATCTGTCGGCGAAATCCTTGACTGAAATTGGCCGAATAATTTTCGCAAGTGCCGTTTTTCTATCCCGTAGAAAGGGAGAGCGAACGATCCAAGGCGAGTCGACGCGAAATACGGATAATCCGTGCTCATTGCCAAGGTGCGTCAAGGTGCTCGATTGGGCGTGGACGCCGGACGATTACTATCGAAATGCGTCTATTCGTGCAAAAAGGAAAGGCGCCTGGTTGAAAGTACGAGCGCGTCGTGTAGCATGTGTGTTGCCCCCCATCGCGAGCTACGCTAGCGTTCGCTCGTTCGCTCGTTCGCTCGCTGCCGCCCGAGACCGGAATTAAAAGTAAAACCGCATTCACGTGAGAAAATATCCCAGGCCCGATTTCGAATCTACTCATCGACGAGGAGCGAATTACGCGGGAGATATTCCCCCGTAGTTGTAAAATGTTTCGTTTTGTTTTCACTCTCGGGCACGCGGACGGGGAGAAAAATGTCGACTCGACACACCGAGAGTACACGGCTATATTCGCGGGAGAGGCGAGAGTAAAAGCGGGGACTTTTACTATCTCTCGCGCGCGCGAGCATACCTAATACCGCGAGACTAATATATCAGTCTCGCGATCTCGATTCGCGATTGCCGGTAACTCACCCAGTCTCTCCCTTCGCCTTCACCGAACCCGTCTCCTCGAGACTCGACTGACTTTTAACGATTCCCGCGCGCCAGTGCTTTCCGTCCCGATCGAGCGGACAAATTACGCGATTCATCGATTTCCGCGAAAAAATCGGAGCGAGAATACGCTACTTTATATGAGCAATTAAGAAATACGAATAAGGCCCGCGAATCACGCCGCCTTGAATTGTCCAAAATCAGTGCTGTCATTTTTTAATCGCTCGGTAAGGATATTATTAATCAGCGATAATTTCTCAGCCGGCTGTGTTTCTCGCGATCCGGTTCTCGTTTTCTTGACAAAGCGTCGCCAAGACGAGAACACAATGAGAGATCGCGAGTGGCGCGGTGAGAGCAGAACGATTGCTGCACCTATACCGCACCGCGGGAGTAGTTTCCACGCGTACAGGATACGCAATCGCGTGCGGCCGTCGGGCAGCGCGAACGCGGCCCGACTACCTATACCATCGGCGAACGCTGGAAACCTCGCCTGAAAACCCCCTTCACCTTCGTTCGCCGCTCCGTTACGCCTTGAGAATTTCCATCTCGCTTTTGCGAGCGCGCTATATACCATCGACAAATTGTCGTTTTGCTTTCGATTCGAGAACAACCTGTTCCAACCTATCCTGTGCTGAAAATAATTGTCCGATCGGAAGAACGCGTATTTCGGTAAAACCCCCTTGAACAAAAGTTCGAGCCGAAACGAATAACTAGAACGAGAATTCGCCAACTCCGCTCGTATTCAAATTACATTAGGAATTCTTGAGATTACTTTAAAAAAAAAGCTACGAGAGTGTGCAGACGTGGAAGGCTTTCCGACTCTCGCGCTCTCAGCCACCTACTACAGGAACGGTGGCGGTAAGCGTGGCGCTCGGCGAACGGCGTGTACCCACCACTCGGCTGCCCCCGACGATCGCGGTGCGCTCGCGGACTACTCCCCGACGATTCCACGCTACCACGGTGCGCGTATACCCCAGGCCGCATCTGAAAAGGAGGTGAACGCGCGCGAGAGTGTACCATTGGGCAGGGAATTGGGGCAGGAGCCAATAGTGAGGAGTCTGAGGTGGAGCGATAGGTTTTAAATAGGAGCGCCGATAGGCTTAACGTAGCCTGAGTGATACGATAGCCTCGTCGAGAAATCGGGATATACCAGAGTGAATACACCGGGTCGTGCCAGAACGTTTTGTCCCCCGGGGAGTCAGTCGGCGCGACAGAGCGGTGCGAAAAACACCGCCGGAACGGAGTGACAGTCTCAACGCTCGATAGAAGACCGACCGGCTATACCAAGATCGTCAGTCGCCGGCGAGTCGGTGCCACGACAACTTCTTAGGAGCCGCGAATTAGTTCGAACTTCATTTTTTTTTTACCCGCGGCATTCGTTCTTTGGTAGAATCGATAGCGCAAGAGTATGAGGTCTATCAAGTTGACACTCGCGCTAGCGGCCCTGGCGACATGCCTCGTCGCGACACAGGCAACTCGCGCAGCTTCGTCCTCCTCCACGACCAGCACCAAGAGGAAGAAAGGTGAGTCATCTTCTTGCTCCTCGCGAATTTTATCCTCGATCTAATTTTTTGTCCACCCGTTCTCGGGATATTTGGTATTCGAATGGTTTTTTTTTCGCACGACTCACGCTCGATCGATATCTCTCGTCCTTTCTCTATTTCTTATCTCGCGCGGTTCTGCTCGAGTTTTTCTTTTCTTCTTATCTCTCCGCGAGTGACTGCACATCGCTCTTCCGCGCTCCTCTCTCGCTTTTTCTCAACTTCTCTGCTCCTCCCCGCTCGTCGAGCTTCTTTCTCGTTTTCTTCCTCGTCTCGTTCTCCAAGACGACTTCTCCATCGACTCCTGACACTCTCATGTGTACCGCGAGTGAAGTGTTCCGCTGTGTGAAGAACGGATCTGCGAATGAGATCGCAGTACATAGTGCGACAAGGTGATGTGCTTATACTCAGTTGAACGTACCACGAAGAGCCGATGAGAGTCGTACGAATGGAAAACGGTTCTCCGTTCGCGGAGCTGTTCGCCACCGAGTGAGGATTTGTGATCTACGCGGAATTGGTTTCGTTGCGTTTTGCAATATATTCGCACCAGGAGTAATTACCAGTCCCGGCAAAAATGCGCCGCGTATCGAATTAACCATTCCGATCCAACCGGTTAGAATCGATGCCGTACTTTTGACCGTACCGTTGTACGATATATAGAAACGTTCTCTAGAAGCGAACATAATAATTCAAAGTTCGTGTCGCGCGGCTATTCGCGGTTGGATATACGAGCAGCTAGACGAAAGAGAGAAAAAAGAAAAATGAACGAATTGGCGTAGGTAACGTTAAACGTGTTTCGTTCCGGTCTGAATAACCTACGCGCGATCTTACTTTTCTTTTCGCGTGTCGGGTGGATTATTTTGGATCATCTGGCCAAGTCCCGACGATTACTCCCGTGAACTTGACTTTCGCTCGCGGAGGCTGATGCGAGAACGAATAACTCGTGCGCGAGGCGCGAGTGTGTACGCGCGTACGTGTGTAGGCGAATTCCTTGAACCGTATCTTACGCAAGAGATCGTCCACCTCCGAGGTTCTCGTCGGTGCAAGGAAGACGGCTTTCCGAATAACGGTTTTCATGCATGGTGGCATTTCGTTGTGGAATCAGTGTCAAACGTATTTCGCTAGACTCGTTTCGAGCTCGCCGAGAAAAAAGACGAAATGATTTCGAACGAGCGTCCCGAGCGCGCCAAAAGAAGGAGTCCCGTCCTCGTCGATTTTCCCTACTCAGGGATTAGCGAAATTGGAAAGAATCGAACGGAAATCGTTTTCTTTGCGTCGCGTGGAAAAACCTGTTTCGCGACAGCCCGAAGACGGGCGGTGTATTCAAGGATAAACGCGCGAATGGGAAGACGCTTTCCGGTGGCGAGTCGCCTGACGGAAGGGCGTGGGTGGTTGGGAATAACTTCGCACTCTTATAAAATGCAAGTCTCGTTCCATCGCATCGCGTCGATTCGGGTCAAGGAAACCCGCAGGAGAGCGCGTTAGAGTGCGAGAGAAAGACTCTACTCCCCCTTATAGACCAACGCTTAATTTTCCGTCACCCACGTAAAGTTCGAGAATCGATCCTTCCAGACTCGCGGTGAAAATGAAAAGAGAAGAGAGCCCAAGAGCCGGACAGAAATCGTAACTGTAAATATAATTGACGCTGGAGGATCAGCATAGGCGAGAGCTATAGCCGTAATTACCGGAAGCGAGTCTAATTGCCGGACTACGATATACCCATTTTTCCTCTTGAGTGTAATGTCGAGATCGTTTGCACGAGGAGATTATTAAAAATTCAGTAATGGCCTCTATTAGGAAAAGCGACTCGATACGGATCGGAGTTGGGAGAAAAACAAACCATAGGAAAATGTCTCAACAGGGGCTAAACTCGTGGACGTTTTGCGGCGATTAATATTCAAGGTAACGCGAGCGCGTTCGGCGAGGAACAAAGCGAAGAATTGGAACTGGAATGAGAGAAATAAAAGGAATGGGAAAGTCGCGGCGCGTAGGCAACCACGAGCGGGTTTCACGCAGCAATTAGCCGAGTTCTCGCCGCTCGCTCGCTCGTGCGATAATTCGCGAAACCCTCAAACTAGATCGGTGACCGGCCTTTCGAGCGGCCGTGCGGCAGGTGTCGGAAGGGCGTGAAAGTTCGTGGCGAGCGGGCGACACGATTTCGTCACTCCACGTCCGGACCCCACCGATTATAGTAAACTACTTTTATCGGGTCTCGACATCTACCACGAGCGAGAATGCATCGGCCCGTTAAAAGGAGCGTCGTCTCTCTCGCCTTGCTATCTTGGATTCGTTCACGGATTAAGTAGGCCGTACCTCGAGAGTAATTAAATCTCCAGCTTTTACACGTTTTCGGGAATTTTCCGAATTTTTCGGAAGACGAGATTCTTCCTCGAACTGTCTTTTATACCTCGAGCGAGGCTGAATTATTTTCGACTCGAATCCTTGCAATTTGTGGCCTGGAACCGCAAGAACGAGGATACGACCATGTGGGAAGAGACCGGTCTTGTCGCGATCGTTAAAAATTGACATAAACTCGTATTGTGGGAGAAGAGGAAAAAAGGACGATGACGTTTACGAGCCGCCAAGAGCAGAAGCACCCGCTGACTTGGCAAATTCGTAAAACCACCACTCGCGATTTCCGTTATACTCGAGCCGATATTCGGTAAAAATCGGAGTACAAACACTTCTCGCGCCCGAGCGTTCGAGAAGGAGGTCTCATTTTTTCGCTCGTATCACCCGGGAGCGCTCTCCGGTTCTCTAATTCTCGAGGATCTTTGTCGATATAACTGGAGTCGAGAGAATCCCGTTGCGAATTTCAAAGAGTGTCTCCTAAATAACGAAAGTTTCACGAGGAAACGAAAATCGGGCCGGAATTAATTATATGGATGTTGACTTTATTATCTCCCTCGTAATTTTTCACCGATCGACTGTAAATCGAAATAATAACAGAAGCATGAATCGAGGCGGAAGAGTATTCCGAGTTTTCAAAATATGCAAACACCGGAAACTCGATTTTCATTTATGTTAATCGGGGCAACACCCCTTTGCGATATAAAATCTCTGCGTAAATCATCTGCGTGGCACCGTGAAATTCAATTTAGCGATCTCATCCGAACGAGGAAGGATAGAAATCGCGGCTAGCCAAGTCGACCGATTTTTGTCGCCGGCTCCTCGCTCCGCGTATACGCCTTAACTGGGTTACTCTGCATTCCGAGCTCCGTGGAAATCCGAGATCAACGTCCGGCGTGTCGCCTAACGATTCTCGAATTACTCGATATCGCGCAACGTCTGTTGCCGAATCGAGCGCGATTCGTGAACGGACCATTCTCGTCGATTAACGATTAACGAATCCGGATCGTGGCTGATCGCCATTAATGACTTCATCGAATACCGTGGATGACGAAATTGAATCGCGGCAAATCCCTCGATCATATTTATATGGTTTCTGTTGGTTTTCCATTATCCAACGATAATTCTGCGTTTGCGAAATCGCTCGTTAAAAGCCTTTGATCGTTATACGTTAATTAATCGTAGGACCGAATCTGCGAGAACGCGTCGAGTATCTCGCAAACTTTGACATTTAGTGAGGAAAATGCGCGCGCGCGCGGCTTGGCTCCGGCGCACGGTTTATTAAACGCGATCGCGCGCCTGGTCCCGGGAATTAATTACTCGCGGGTAATTTCATAATTGCTCTATTCGCGTAATCGTCGTGCAACGACGAAGACACGACTCGGCCAATCGATAAGCGCTCGATCGGGTTTTATGCCGTAATATCGGCTACGTATCGCGATCTGACCGCGTAACGATTTCAATTAACCGCGTTATGAAGTCGGATCTAATCCGGAAGGGAACGGTGCTCCCAGCTCGACACAAAAAATCGCGGGATCGGTGTTTTGTCTTGTCTGGGCGACGTAATCCAACTTTAAATTCCACAGATGTTTGTACGACGGGCGGTGTATATATATCCCAAGTTTGCGCCCGAGAAATGAGATTCTCGGCCATCGCTGCTGCCATAACTAACGCTTTTTATTTCATGGGATTAAAAGTAATGCGCTTACGCGCGTGTTTCATAAATTTCTCCGGGGAAAAAAGATCGTTTCGCTAAAAACAATCGAATAATCTGCGCAAAGTGGGAATTTTTCACGCACGATGGAAAAAAAGGCGTTAAGCGGAAATTATCGTTCGAAATTTTTGACGTTTTCGGGGGAAACGATAATCGACTCGACGCGTGAATTACGAGAACCGACAGGCGCGAGGTATTTCGGTAGCGTGAAAGCTACCGAAGATCGGGACGCGAGAGATGCGAGTTCGAGGAAAAAAATGGACGGTGAGGGATTTTTTGTTTCCAAAATCAGACGGAATAAGTAACGGTCTCCGGAGAAAGTACCCGTCCGATCTCGCGGTTGACTTATCTCGCCACGCGCGCGCGCTCCGCCTCCCGATCGATTTTTGCTCAGTTGATTTATACCCGGACGACTCAATTATCCTCTCCTCTTTACCGCGTTAATTTTTTACCGATTCCTCGCACAATACGGTTATGAATTAAAATACACTCGATGATGGAAGCGGACGTAACGAATTCGAATGGGAAGCAATTTGGGTCATCCATAAAACATCTTCGACGTGACAAATTCAATATAACTCGTATCGAAAAAACAAATACTAAAAATTGGATATTCTCCGACGAACGCCGGTGCATACGTAAAACAGCGAGTTCCTGGCTTGTAGAAAACTCGTGAAAACGCCTCGTGTGCTCGCTAAAGATGCTCGGAACATCGCGACAACTCGCGCACGACTTGCTTTCCATTTCTACGAATCTGCGGTAGAACTTTCGGATGAGTTGGCAGGTAAATCCAGTTAAAAATTGAAAAGGAAGATTTATATGAATTCATTTTTTACCCAGTTTATCCAGCGTATGTATACGGTTGAAATTTCGAAATATTCTCTCGATATCACTGTCAAGAAATTAATTTGCGAGAAAATCATGATTTTCATTTGGATAGTTATTTTATAGAATTGGTTTGACATTCTAATGTGAATAATTTTTCGATTCGACAAAATTTCCCATCCGATATGCTCGATACTCTCGATGTGTTCTGCGATACCAAAACACGTAACAAAACCTTCAGAGACTAGCTTTAGAAATTACTATTCTATTACAAGCGCGTATATCCAACGCGAGGCGTATACCGATGTGAAAACCGCGACTCTCGAACACGAGATAATCGCGGACTCGATATCCCCCTACGCTCCGTTATAACTAACGTTTCAATTTCGTTTAGAAAACGCGTGATTAATCATGCGCACTATGTTACTGGGTAATGAGTTATCGCCGAGCTTTTACCTCCATTAAAAAATGAAATACATATCGTCTTAAAACTCTCGCGTTCTTTTTAACGAATTCCCGCCGATAAGACTCTCGGAATCAGTGGAGTCGAACGATACGTGTTCTCCGGCACCTTTGCCATTTCGATATTCCGGTCTATCCTTCTCTCTCGCTCTCTAGCTCCTGAGGTTTTCAAACGGCCCGTTAACCGTTCCTAAGCACCGGATTATATCAGCGATGGCAAAAAGACAAGAACGAGTGTCGGGGAACGAGAGGAAGGATAGGAGTAAAAAAATTCGCAAAAAGTGTTACTTTCAATGCGTTCACTTGTCTACGCCCACGGTGAATTGGCTCGCGAGCGTGACTCTGCGAAAAATCGTCTCGCGTCGAGATATCGTGTGGAACTTTCGATTTCGCGTCTCCGGCGCTGAATCAAATGCCCGTTCCGAACACTTCTCCGTTCGGAAACGGTCTTTTTTTCTTCACTGTAAAACGGAGTCGCGAATCGTACGAATTCCGATGGGCGAGAAAAAACTCGTCGAGTTTCCGCACATCCGGCGGATAAAGAAGTATAAATCTTAAGTCGAACGAATCGAGTCGAGGGTAAGCTCCGAATGAAAGGTTCGAGCCTTGATTCCAGTCGAATATTTTTTCCGTCACGCTCTAGCGAGGCGCCTTTACGCGACATTAGACATTTCGCGCGCGCGCACACACACACACTCAGTTTCCGAGTGTGTTTTCCGTTATCAGCTGGGGATCGCGTGCCTGGGCGTGCGTGCGAGTTTTTCCGCGAATTTACATGCACGAGCGGACGGTGATGGCGATAGGTCGCAGTCCAGTTTCGCAAGTGCTGGATTTGTCAGCGGCTGATTAAAGGAGAATGTAGCTTCTCGAAGGACTCGAGATATTTTCATCGATATCCTCCGAAAAATCGTCATGGGAAATTTTCTGGAAAATACGGTTCGGATGCATTACGATAGCCTTGATAACGCGGACACGAGCCGTACGGTCCTCGCGGCGAATAGGAAAGATGGATTACCTTGAGCCTACGACGCGTAGCGGATACTGCCTTCGTTGGCGCGCCGCAAAAGCGAAAGGCGCAACCCCGCTCTCGGTTATACCGTAATAAAATGGAGAGTCGAGTGCTGTACCCGCTCTAGCTGACAAAGCGCGCGCGCAATGGCTATTAACTTCACCGTGAGAACAGGTGGCAGCGTGGCTCTCGTTTTAAACAATGATCGTGACTATGTTGTCTATGAGACTTTGCGCACCTCGTTACGGATCCGTCGATTATTGCCTCGGTATCTAATTCCTTTTCCTCTGTAGCTCCCTGAAGACTTCCTTCGAATCCCATTTTTTATACATCGCGAGGGAAAACTTATTTAATGAACATTCACTCCAACTCGCTATCGGGAGAATATTCTCATAAATCGACCAATTTATACTTGGTTTTAACTAGAACATTTTCGTCGATTCGGTCGATTTAAAAAATTTTTAAACGATAGAATTTTATACGTCGCTACGATCCCCTTTGAATTGTGCTTCTCGTATTATAAACCAGTTAATTGACCAGAGAAACTTGGAGATGTTACGATAGATCGTTACGGTAATACGATTTCTATAAAGTACTCCGATTCGTCCTGCAAAGTCGGTTAATTAACAGTCAACTAGTCCAAGGAGGGAGAAAGACAGCTGGGAAATGCGCGACGATTCACGATGTATGAACCGGTGTACTTGCCTCACTTCCTGCATCTAATAGGATAGGTACCCCACTTGTCGTGTTACCTCATAGCGTCACAATGACAAGGGACTCGTAATTCGTGTGCACGCGCGCTGCGAGCATCGACACATAACAGGACCTCGCGAACAATCGCCTTTATCCCATACTCGTGTTTCAGCCTTCGCCGCGTGTTGTGCGAGCTGCCGAAATACGCGACTGTTTTCGCTTGGCTATCGCTCGGCCCGATCAAAGCACACACCCGTTGCCTTTTGTCTCGATTACATCGCGGAGAATTTCACAAGTGACAATACATTTTTCCGTCATTTACGTCATATTTACGCGACAATAAGTTAATTAAACGTTATGCCACTATCGACGATTTCGCGAAAGCCAGCGAGGATTGCGTCGATGGAGAGGGACAAGGAAATTGAGGTACGAACCGATTTAGGAACGAATCGCGCATTGTTTACCGCGCGCGTTGAATTGCGTTATACGAATTTCGACGCCATGAGAAGTAAATATACACCAACTTGCGGTTTTACAAGGATCCCATGAGATCGATAGCACGTTATCTAATTTCATTCGAGGTTTCTGCAAGAACTTCGCGATTGAAAGTGAAAACCTTATACTTCGATCGTTCTCCATTGATCGAGAAGCACGAGAGGTGAATTCTAGATTGCAACGAGAAATTGGGTGTTCCATTACTCGAGATGTGTTTACAGTTGACTAGACCGAGTCGAGAACAAATTCATTACGTTCACGGTTGAATAGAACGAACGTTTGGACGTTTCTCGGGTACCGGAGGCGAGAACAGATTTTGAAAATAGCGAATTTCCTATCGCTCTCCCATCGACACCGATCGATGTAAGAGCTGCCAGCTCGGGAAATACTTGTTATACGGCGAGGCTATAACAGAACCTCAGGGTGCCATTAAGCGAGATTAAATATGATTATCTTGAAATAACGTCGGTCGAGTGTTAAGTGTCTCATAACGTGAGATTCAATACGTTTTATGGGCTGCCTTTACACTCCGTAATATCAAACTCGAGACGCGACGGAATCGTTATATTGTTTCAAATTGCGGATATCCATTCAACGAGCCGCGGAGAGCCAAAGAAGATTTACCCGTCGCATTCAATTCAACTGTCCACTTCATTGCGATAAAGGACCCCGCCCGATACCCCCGAAGGATTCATTCATCAACGTCACCTCTCGAGAGGATTTTCGTCAAACCTGGGAGAAAAAAAAGAAGATATAAAACACAATCAAAGGCCGAGTCGAATGAAGCCATAAAACGTAATGAGTCGACGAATGTCGGACAATCGAGGCGTTATGTAATTCGCTTACACGGGCTCATACGAAGCGGGAAAATGACTGGGGCTCGCGAGAGGTACGAGGAAACTATTATCGGTGGCACCCACATAACGTGTGCATAGTGGGAAGTCGACAGAGTAGTGTGGCGGCTCCGTGACGAGGTCGAGAAAGTGTTGACCCATCGTCCTCGATCTCCTCCCTCTCTCCCTCTCTCTCTATCCCTCTCTACCACCACACCCCTCGGCAACGTTCCCTCGAGATTACGAGAGATCGATTCAGCGACGGAGCCCGAGATCGATAATCCACCCGATCCAGCCGCTGTTAGCTCGACTTCTCGCGTTTACTCAGCTGTCAATCTGGCAACAGAGGTGACAATTTCAAACGACCAGGCGAACCCGCAGTCTAGGAAGCTCCTGATTGGTCATTGTCATCGCGGACAGAGTCGGTATCCGATAACTCATTACCCCGCCGAGATATAATAAGATCGACCTCGCCACGACCCGGTCTATTCTCACACCTCGAGTCGGTGCTAATGTAACTTGAGCTCGACTCCTTGTTGACCGGAAAATTTCCCAGCCCGTATACTCGCACGTGGATCGAAAGGAGAGGGTCCGCACCTACGAACTTGGATTGTAAATTCATTCGCCGTAATTAATTTATCGGCCGAGAAAGATACTTGGCAACTAGAATCGCGAGAAGGTTTGATCGTTGCCCACAATACACCGCGGTTGTTTATTAGAGAGCAGTCGCGCACCTCGGCCCACACGATTCCATTTTCGATCTTTCATTCGTTCTCGTTTACCGAGTGCCTATTCTTATTAACGAGAGCTCGAGCTCCGCCATAGTTCATTAAATTTCGAAATTCACGCTCGATTCGCTGATACTCTCGAGCTCGTGAGATATTCACGGATAATTTTTTTCTTCGTACTTTCTCATAACGTGTACATCGGTGATCGATGGAAAGTATCGTTTAATGATAGTCGGTATATACGAGTGCTTAATAACGCCCGGCGTATACGAAGATTTACGAAACGGAGGAAACCGGGCGAATCCCGACGCTCGGCTGGAAACATCCTCAATTATGCTCTGAATTTGAGTTTCTAATTTACGGTGCCAACGTGATCCGAGATTATCAAGTTCAGACTGGAAAGTTAAATTCGCTCTCTTGTGCCAATATACGCACACGACGAGGAGGAAAAAGAATTACCGGACGGTGGGGGGAGGGGAGGAGAGGGAGCATACCGCGAGGCTTCCATCGCCGATATTACCTGAGAGTCGAGCTCTCGTAGGGAGCGAAAAGAAAATGACAAAGTTTATAGTGTTAGAAACTCACATGGGGACGAGCAGAAGTCAAAAATAAACTTAAGCCCGTTTACGCAGCACTAAAATAAAAGACAACTGTATTTCCTTGAGGATCGTAAACTTTTATAGAGATAACGTATTCCACGAAAGAGCATTAAGAGTGCTTTTTCTCTCGCGTACGGATATACGATTCCATTAAAAAGGAGCCGACGTAAAAACCGCATGGGAAAGGACTTTCCACGTTGACAACGCTCACGCACGAATTTTACTTTTTCCCGGGGAGTGGAAAATTGTTTCTCAGCGAGGATTCTCCCGATTTCAGGATTGTTTTTGCTCCCGATAGCGCTCTCGCATGAAAGTCCCAACCTCGAGAACCGGTAAAAGAATTCTCATTGGCGATACCTCGCCGCGTGATTGCGGCCTAATCATTGCCTGATTGCGAGCAGGTTCGTTGGGCCCGATAGGTTGATGAATCACGTGATTAGGCGCATTGTGGATTAATCGACTTTCGTTCATAAATCTCTTGAAAATGTCCAGCGAGCGTAATCGCCGTGAAAAAATGACCCTTTTTTTCTCAGTCGAGCACAGGAAATACTCGCACTATGTACGCGCGTTTCGATTCCTACTTATGAATTATTGAACGCGCCGTCCAAGTGATTTTATTTCTACGACGAGCACGCGGTTTGTCGCTCCTAATGAGAACTTCTGAATTCTGGAGCCAGCAGCGTTGGTTTTCACCGGCTAACCCGAGAACGGCTACGAAAATGGCCGATATTGCGTCGCGAAAAATAAACGAGAACTCTCGGCGGCTGTTGCCCCGCCAGGCCGATCGATATTACATCCGCCGGTTATGAGTTTCCCAATCCCCCTTTCAGCGATTTCGCGTCAAGTTCGCTCTCGGTGCTCCGGCTCGTTTCGGCGAACTCGAGGAGCGGAGATAAAAAAATTCGCGTTCGTTTTCGACAATCGAATCCAGAGAGGATAATGATACACCGTCGTAGTTTCACGGGCAGCTACAAAAAACCGTAGCACGGTGAACTTTCGAAGGCGCGACTTCCGCTCGAACGGAACGAAAGAAAGTTGAAAAAGGAACCTCCCGACGATTCCTCTTGTACGCGCTTACCTCCCGTGAAATCGGCGCATGACTATCGCGGGTACCTGCTTCCGATTCTTTTCTCTCCCTTTATCTCGCTCGTTCTCGAAAAAAAAGGTACGAATAAATAAAGAAATCGAATTTTTGAGTTTACTACACCTACCGCGGTACGTAACGCGATACCGCGATGGCGAACTCGACGATTAATTTCTAATAAGGTGTAGGGTGTCCGGATTTTAATGGGACAAAAGAGAAACTCATTCGCGAAATTTTACTAACGAGACGCATGAGAATATTTCTCCTTTTTTGGGCCCATCTCGCGAGAATATCCACGTAATATCGACGATTCTTAGAAATTAAGCCATAAGAACGATGTGATTAGTTGGAAACGTCCCGATTAATGACCCAGGTTGAATAATTCGCGCGGGCCCCGTAATGAATGCTTTCCGCGGAAAGAAAGCAGCGTTGGGTTTCGGTTGGCAATCGACGGAAGCATTACGTAAAGTCAGTCGATAGCGAAGCTAGCCGGGGCTGTTTCAGAAATGCCGAACATTCCATGCCATCGCGTGTCGCGACGATATCGATGTTTTCGACGAAATCCGAATGATTTTCAGATTTTTCGTCTCTCTCGCTACAGCACGCACTTGGACGTATTCCTACACCGGCATTGACAGTTGTCCAAAGTTATCGCGCTCGTAAAATCTTTTTTTTCTCTTTCTCGTCGAGCGAGTACGACTTTCATACGACCTACAATGTTAGAGCCGCGACCGCGAAGAGACTCGAATATCCCATACAGTGTGTCGTGCGTCGAAGAAAGGTTGCATTTCACCGGACGTGATTGTTCCTGGGAGATGCATCGGCTGAAGTGAAACTTCTTTTATCGCGCGTGTGTCTCGCTAGGTTAACGATTTTTTCCCTCCTTTATCATCTCCAGCCGATACGACGCATCCGGCTTTCTTATTCCAGCTCTGAGACCTCGAATTTCGGAGAATCACGTTCCAGAAATGAATTTTGTTATCGGCTCTTGCAAATTGGAATAATTAATAATTTTATCCGCTTTAATTCGCATGTTCGCGTCTGCCAACTTTTTGCCAATTTATGTATTACTGTAATCGGATATATATCTTCAACTAGATATACCCTTATGTTGTGCACTTTGTTTTTCCTCTCTCTCGACTTATAATCCGACTGGAGAACCGAGCAAAAACCCACCGGCGAAATCGTCTCGAGTCGTAACAGACGGCTCGTTTTTACTTCGATATTCCCGCTATACTATTCCCGTAGAGAACACCTGTTCGACGCGTACGAGAGTAATCTCGTTATCGAGACTCTCGAAATATTGATATCGCCTTTGCGAACCAGTCTCCCACGTGAGCACGATTTTTTAACGGCTTTTATCGCGATTTCGATGCCTCCGCGGTAATTATGCTCGTAGATTTTTTTTTCCTATTTTCGAGGGCGACGTACGCGTTTAGCGCTTTCAGGGAAAGTTTCGAGGATACTTTCGGTGGGAAAAGTAATTAATGAACTAGCGCGAGGAAATTCTAAAAACATCCTTTTTCATTGGCGAGATAAGCCGCTGACGGTGAGCTCAACGAGTTTTGGTGAAAAATGTAAATTACGGAAATTGAAGCACGCTCTCCGAGATTGGAATTTCACTAAACCAATATTGTGTCGACGATAAGTGCCGAGGATACGCTCTCTCGATGATTTATATTTCAAGCTCGATTTTTCATTCGGTGCGCATTGTGACAGCGGCGAGATCGCGCGCGACTGGCTCGTTTCTTACGCGAGATTTTAAGTCGATGGGTGGTGCGTGTCCGTATAATAAAACTATACGTTACGACTCGGAGTCATTTATTTCAACCGAATCTGCCTCCGCACGATTTTTGGCACACTTCTCGCCGAATATTAGACCTCCTACTTCTCATCTCAAAAATCGTTCTCCTACTTTCGCATTAAATCAAAATTCAAAGCAGAGACGACGAAAGCTTAACGGTATTTCATCTCGTTCGTGAATTCACGTATGCGCGGAAACGACACGGATATCGACAAAGTGGAGAAGGCCATTCTGATTCACCGCGAGGACCTTGAGAGAGCCCATCTCGTGTCCATCAATCCCAACGTCTCGATCACGATTCAAATTGCATCGCGGCTGAATCAAGCGCTCGCTTAGATGAGGAAAAAAGGATTTCCACCCCGCGGATTACAAAGGTCAGAACGCACGTGCGGCCGAGTCAAACGTGCGCGCGCCTTTGAAGCGATAAAGCCATTATATGCCTTTCTCGCGCGGCCTCGATCCCATCGTCGTTTCGAGGAAGAGAATCTTACGCATCGCTCTCGCGAATTCTCTCGTTT
>NCVS01000254.1:96687-200502 GCA_003055095.1 Goniozus legneri
TCGTATGCACGCGAGAGTCGCGTCCGTTGCTTCGGGCAGATAACGCAAGCTGAAAATTTGCTTTGGGTAATTCGTTATTACACGAGGGTGTGCGAATTTTCCGCCTAGTTTTATATAACGCGACGTTTACGGCTGGGTCATTACTTAATTGATTATCATTAGCACCGATTGGTATAAGAGAAGAAAGCTGATTAACCTTAAACGTCGCGAGTCATACCACTTTTCTCTCGATATTTTTTACAGCCTCGAGTGAAAACGCTTATACCTCGTCCAAGGTTCCCTTCCTTTTTCGCCAACCCCGCGACAGACCGGACATTCGCGCTCGTTAACGATGAAATGATTTTTTCGAACCCGCGTTAATACAAATTGCAAATTGATTTGACTGTGAATCGATTTGATTTTTTTTTCTAAATCGCGAACCGGAGAAGAATTTTCCAGCTCGTCGATCGGTTCTAATCGCAGATAATTAACGGCGGTGTATTTTCCCGCCGGGTGCTTTGGATCACCGCGCTCATTAAGTGCGATACTCATCGGTGGCAATTAATCGATCGCTCGTTAAAAGCATTAATCAATCGACAAAGGAAGCCTCGTTAATTAACGAGCGGTGCTAATAACAAATATAAATAATTTATTGGCGGGGTAAAACATATTCGCGTAATTACCTTCTCGCTCGGTGCCCGGTATTGAAAAAATTTCAGGGGCCATCGACCGGGGCCATCGAAGAATTACGGGAGAGGTCCTTGAACGTTCGTCGTGCACTTGACATTGCCACGAGAAGGAACGAGGAAGAGAAAGAGAACCTGTAGGCTCGAATTCGGCGCGGCTCACGAAACTAGTTCGGTGGCTTTCCGTGTTCTCGGTCGTTGACTGAATTTTATTATACGCGCGATGTAAGAACCGTTGGCCAAGGCCATTCTACCGAAACTCGTACACTCGCGTATTCGGCCCAATGTCAACTCGATACGACTCGCCTACCGAGATTCTTCGTGCGAGGCGGCAATTCACAGCGCATTTGTTGGGAAATTTTATTTCCTTATCGTTGATTCAAAAAATTTCCGGTTAAGAAACAACTGCCAATACGGACGCGAGCGTTATAAATGGACGCGAACGTACGAATATCCGGCTGAATATAAATCTTTGATAAACATATATAGCGAGAGTAATAACAGCCGGCCCGGACTAGCGCAGAAGTCACTCGAGGGTTTTGAATATTTACGAAGGCGCATTCTCCAGTAACGGCGGAGGCTTAATGCGTTTTCAGAGTAAGCACCGTCCTATCCAAATAACGCGATAATAACACGTCGAGAGTCGCAATCATCGCTCCCGGTGCTCGGGATTTATCCGCGAAACTGCTGGCGGAATCGCGAGCGCGAAAGTTTAATCGCAACAATCGACCGGTAATTACCTAATTACTTTGATTTCTTACTCTCGGGTTTGCGAAAAAATGTACAAGATAGACAGTCTCGAGGTATAACAAGCTCGATTTATCATCGATTTTTCGCGAATTATCGAGCGGAAAGCAGATAGGTACTGTGGGCCGATGCGCGTTCTCGCCCCTGTAGGCGAGCAACTATCGCACGCTATTATTTCGAATGCCCGAGCGAGTTTCACTCGGCGAGTTATTCCACACAGAAGGCGAAATATATCGCCGAATCCGCCCTCTCACGCACTACTAGGCACTCTTGATGATAATTATCCGCGCGAGAGCAAACCGCAGCAATTACATCCGGCGAGCTCGCGAGGTAGCCGCAATTACTCGCGAACTTGGAAAAAGGCGGCTCGCGCTCCGCGCATTTTCTCAATGGCATCCGTGAGCCGTGATTACGCTTCCGCGAAAAGAAATTCGACGCCGACTCTCGCGCGGGTCGAGACGGATCGCGGCAACTCGGATGAAATAGATCGCGTTTCCTTTTCGTCGAGTGAATTCGAAAGAGGCTCGGGTGCGATGTGTTTTATTATATACGCGCGTCTTTTCAGCCTCTTTCTCTCCATCTCTCCGAGTAACCACGATCTCGGATGGGGATGCGGGAAACTGTGTCATACTTTCCGCATCGATCGTGCGAATCGAACGAAAAATCAATCGAATTGGATCGACCCGCGATTGGGTTTGTACGCGTTATTTCTAAATCGAAAGTCCGACGTCACTCTCGTCTCGCGTTACGAATTTCACCGTCCTCCGAGGTGGGAGATCGATTTTTTCTTCTTTTTTCGGTGAAATCCGAGAAATACCAACGTGAGAAATCAATAAAGTATGTTTTCCCGGAAGAAATTGACGGGTTTGCGGCGCTCCGGGCGCGCGAGCAAAATGACTCATTGATCTTGGCATTTAAATCGAGGAAATACATTTCTGTGTTTGGATTTTGAGACGCTGCTGCTATTGCGTAAGTTATCGATTGCTTCGGGCTAGGTAGATAATTCAATCGACTCGGGGTCGACGATCGAGGTACGAATTCTCGTCATCGTGAGATATCTCGCCAAAGAATCGCAGCTCGTTTCTATCGAAACATTCAATTTGGTCTTTTCGCAATTTTTTGCATTTCTCTCCCGTAGCGATACAGCTGAATAAAAGTCACACTCTTTCTCGAATTCCCGGTCTGGAAACCTAGTTTTCGGAATATCAGTCAAAAGAGCAAGATCAAAAACCACTTGTTAACTTACGGGCTTTCCTTTTAATTTTGGTACGAATAAAGAATTCAACTTCTCGTTTCATGGTGCTCGTCGTGAACAATACGATCATATAAGTAACGTTATATCACAGGCATATGATTACAAACGAGAAATTACGATCTCGCATTGTCAAATACGCACCGCGAGTACGTCACGACTCGTTTCTTCGTGGCCTTTCGCGGAACTGTTATGCGCTCGAGATAGCGATCACCCGTCCCCGTGTATCACTTGGAGTGCAAGTCGAGATCATTACTTTCTTTTTAATCCGCTACCATATAGCCCCTTCTTTCTCATTAATGCGAACCCGCTTGAAAAGCATGTCGCTCCAACGAAAACCCCGTCAGTCACTATCCTATCGTTCTCCCGACGTTCGAGAAAAGAAACGACAAAAAATTACCCTAGAACACACGCATGCCCACGAATGGCGGTAATTTCACTGAGATTCTCGCATGGATTGATTTCGCTCGACCCAGAAATCGAAGAGAGGAACCGCTTACGGTTATTCGGATATACCAGAGCGGAGATCGAATTAAAGCGACAGCCGCGTGAATAAATTTCGATAAGACGCAAAGATTTCAACTGGAGAAAAAAAGTCAGATCATCTTTGGAATAAAATAGATCGATAGCTTCACGGCCTATAAATGACGTAAAAAGTATTTTTTCGATCGACTTCGGCCATTTCCGGTTGGTTTCCTCTCGCCGGCGCCGTCTCGCGAAATGCGAACGTCTTTCAATTGTAAAATCGATACGGATGGACGGCCACGCCGATTTCTCCGTAATGAGAGTGTCCTTCCTGTAACTGTGCGGGAATCCATTTGTTTTTGCGCTCGTTATCAAGGTCTACCGACGTGAAGTAATCCCTAGGTTCGAAGCGAAAACAGTAAGACTGTCGCTGTTCTGCCAGAAGGTTACGCCAGTGAAAAATACTTTCTCGTTTACGGAACAGTCGTTTTCGCTTCGGAAGGATAGCGGAAATTTACACGAATTAGTCATTTATAGCAGTTAACCCGAAACCGATAAAACGAGCCATTTTTCTCTCGACGGGAAAACGCCGACCCCGAAGATTTCGAGATATTCGGTTCCTGGTGCAAGGTTAAGTCTAATCACAGCGAATTTTCTCGATATAAAATGTGGGGAAACAAGATTCGTGATATTGAATACAATGGAGTACACAAGAAAACGCATCCTCTCTCTCCCTCTCTCAGTCAAGATTAACTGTGTGCATTTTGTCGATTTATTACCGTCGTTACATAAGTCTCGACTCACGCGGATACCTCTAAGTCCGTATTATGGAATAACGAGCATCGTACAGTCACCGCAAGCTCTCCCAGAGTCCATCCAGAGCGACGATATACAAATATCATTTTCTATAGTCCGGCTTTACGAGTCGACTGTAGCATAGTTCCGCGAAAACCGACCACGGGCCATTTAGAGCGGTGGTTTTACTGTCGCGTAAATCGAAATATAAATAAGAGAAAGGTCTGTCGCTGTATCGAACGGAAAATGGTAACGTGTATGTACCAGAGCAGGGGCATGAAACATAACGGAAGAATTAGGGGCGACGTTAACGATCGTCTGTTTTACAATAACAGAGCTCGATTAATCTTACGTATACGTTCCACTAGAGTGTTGAAGAGCCTTTAAAAATTCAGACAAAACATCACGCTTTGTTCCGTTCGGTAGCTCGGTGTTAACATCTCCGGTCACGGACATCACGAGAACTACTCGTACCTTTTATCGTATCGCTTTCGTTTACTTTCGAATTTTTTCTTTGCTATTAATTATCGGCTCGTCTTACTGAAAAGTTAGCTCGAAGGACAGCACTTCCGCGTTCGGTCTCGGAATCCGAGTATTAACGCTGTTCGTGGATCGCGCATGTCGCGATTATTTATCGCGCGAGGCTACCGCGCGCCAATTCGCGCACAGCGGGTTGTTAAATCTCAATTCAAAATTGAAATCAATCTACGCACCATCAACGGAACGTTAATTAATAATCGTATCGGAAAATTTTTCCCATGATTGATAAAACCTGGTAAAACGGTTAATTGAATTTTTGCGATTAAAGGAAGATTGATTTTCTCCGCAACTCGCCCGGTGAAAAACTATTACCCGGCCGACAATGCCCCGCTCGAGTATTTTCCACTTCACGGAACGCTTGGTAAACGAAAGTACTTCTTAATGATCGACTCGGCCAGGCATGAATCGGTCATTATTCATTAACCCGGTGTCTATAACGCGAGAGATCCGCGGGAACTTTTAGTAGGACAATTTGCGTACACGATGTATCGTGAAACTTTGAAATTGGAAAAACTATCGTAGTTTCCTTTCGGAGAGGGTAATCGACCTTTCTCCTAATACCGATCGATACGCACCAGACTCGATCAATGAGTATCCGTGCAATCAGTGAAACGACTCTTACTCGAAATTAATTTTATGAAATATTTAACAAGACCGAAGCGATGCGAGGTGTTTCCTACCGACTTATTAGAATTGCCGCGTAAAAGCGTTTATCGCTCAGTCATGTACAGCGAAACCTCACGAGGCCCGGATCATCGCGCATTCGCGTCGGCTACCGGGTTGCCTGCCGCAGGCGTTCGATAATTCAAGACACACCGCGGGAATTCTGTCCGAGTGTAATTAGAAAATACCGAAGCTCGTGATATCGCATTCGTACGCGCATTTTTTGGATTTGCGTTCGCAACAATATTCCTCGCTACGGAGATGAGTCATAAAAGAGACGATGTTACTCGGCCGTTAAAATTCTTCGGCGTAATTAAAAACTTGTGCGCTATAACCGTCGATAATCCGTGGCTGCTTTGCGAGGAGAGAAAAAAAGGACGTGTGTGCCGAGGCAACACGAGTAAGAAAACGCACGCGCGTACGGTTTACGACGGGTTTTAATGACGAGCCACCGCGACCACAGAGGATTTTCTACCTCGAGGGACTCGCGAAAACGTCTATTTGTGTACGAAGCCTTGCCTAACATTTGCTTCGCGGTGTATGGAGGGCAGGGAGCCACGATCAAGGCACGACATTAAACGTACATCGTGCACCGCGAGTATAACGACCCGCTATGCGGCCTTTCGATTGAACTTTTGTCTCGCGCCGGATGGGAGCATGAACGCGATCGTCCAATGACTCCCACGGTAAATACCAATGTCGATATGTACACCGAACTTCGCTTGCGCAAAACCCAAGTTCGTCCCCGTCTGGATATAACGAAAACTTCAAAGAGTCTCGTCATTCGGGTTTGCGGAAATTATGTTTCTTGAATTATCATTGTTATGAAATCTTTCGAAATTCGTTTCAGGTTTCATGAATAGAATTTACATATTTGCGACTAAGTTTGCCATTTTCGAATATGAATAGTAAATAGGGGGAAACATTTAGAATTGCGGGTGTAAAAATACAGTTTCGTAGAAACTACATTTTCGGATGGAAATAAATTGAATTTGAACTCTGTTAATATTTATCATTGGTTTCATCACCGAGTATAATATTTTATGTTTACGCGATCAAATATAGGCAATAAAAAAACAATTTCTAGTATTAATATCATTTTCCTGAAAAAGAATTACTCGTTTTGGACAATTTAAAGATCTATTCCGAGTTTTTACTCAGTTTGTATTTTCAGTTTCCAAATAAAAATAGCGGAAAATTTATGGTATCGTGGGTAAAGTTGAAACACGAAGATTTGGAAAACTGTTTCCTCAGTCAAACAAAATACAAGGTAGATACGATATTACAGATCGCGAGAATTTTCCAGCGTGACATTTAATCTCACATCGCTTCTTCTCCTTCATTCCGAACTCTTCGCCATCCGAGGCCCGCCTCGCGACGCGATTGATTTACGGTCTTCGGTACGCGAATTCTATCGCGTCACACCGTAACACTCCGTGCAATTTGTTGCGCTAATAAATTCGAATCACGGGATCCATACCCCGGCAGCATCGACAAATTGATACCTTGGCGTTCGAATGCAAAAATTGCAAAACCGATCTCGCCCACGGGACAGGCCGGAAAATTAAAAATTTCCCCCGTTTTCGTTCACTCGTGTTGTTTGCTGAAAAAAACGACTGTGGAAGAGGACAGGTTGCGGACGGATGGAGGGGGAAAAAACGTGGAGGAAAAGCAACAACAATATCGAACGAGTAAAACCGTTCTCGAAGCGTTCTGTGTACAAAACGTATAACTATACCTTGTGTAGTGCATTTACGTATACGTATAGCTTCGGCAGGGAGGAAATAAACACTCGCGTGCCGCGAGGAAAATTGGGGAGAGTTGCCTAAGTGATTTCGCGCCTTTCGTTAATTGAAAGCGAATTAAGTTTTGGTTTTCTTTCTTGTGCAATATTGTTTACGTTGCACTCGCCTCGTCATGCAAAGCCCACACGATGCCTCGGTTATGGCTGTATACGAGGACGCGTTAGCTGTTTGATCAACGAGCGTCAAATTCGAAGATAATGGCGCATCGTTTGAGGAAGGGCTCTTCGGCGAAATGTAAATCTTGATGTGTAAAGGACGAGGAACGAGAGAGTCGGAAAGCTGCATGGGCGCGTCTAGTGTGCACAATCCAAGTCGTGTAATGACCGTGCTCTCTCTCTCTCTCTTTCCTCTCGCGGCATTGCCACACCGTATTGTCATCGTAAAGAGCATCCGCGTGACGGACGCTCTTGTACGTCGGCTCACCCCCTCCCCTCGTGAGCTCTCCGGCATCTCGTCGAGCTCATCGACGTAGCGCTAAAAACATATTATGTAAACCTTTTCTTTTTCCCTCTATATCCCTCTCCCCCACCTTCTTTCTTTTTATTATATTCTCCAACCTCACTCCAGTTCTCTTTCTTTCTTTCGGGGCTTACGCAAGCGCGAGAAATTACATAATTTGAGTAGGTTTTTCGCGTCGAAGACAATCCGGAGTGCGCGCGATGGCACGTTCGTTTATGCACTGTAATTTTTATTTCGCACGCTAGGTGGGTATCGATGTCGCAAATCATCGAGAGATTCACCGGGGGCGATGAGTTTTTCGCGTCGACGAAACAGGCGCATTCCTGGATGAATGGCGAGTCGAGCGAGAAAATCCTCATCGGCCTAACCCGCGCGACACGAAACGAAAATTGTTGTCTGATTGTAGGCGTTACATAATTCGTCTAGTTCGCGATTATCTAACGTGTGCTACATACTGATTTACGGTTATAACAATATAATGACGGTAACAAGGAAACAAAATAATACGACTTTTGGATTGCGTGGTCGTAAAGGAATCGAGGAAAGCGACCTAGCAATGGGAATGCCGTTTCGTTCTCGTTCGGTATTAACGATACGCTACTTTGTGTTTTATAGAAACATTGTGAATTTTCAATAAAATACAATATAATCACAGCGT
This sequence comes from Goniozus legneri, assembly GCA_003055095.1. Lineage (NCBI taxonomy): Eukaryota > Metazoa > Arthropoda > Insecta > Hymenoptera > Bethylidae > Goniozus > Goniozus legneri. The sequence goes on from NCVS01000254.1 coordinate 104,737, forward strand.
GTCTATGAGCGACGAGGAATTAATTGAGTGAAAGCCATTTTGCGAGATGAATGATCCGTTAAGTTGCGGTGAAGGAGCGAAATATGTTACTAAATATACGTACCTATTTACGTACAGACGTTAATTACACGGTTTCACTCAGGAATGAATAATCGCCCGACCTATTATGTCGCCAATGACTTTTCTTTAATCTCGTGAGACCCCTATGTTAGGAGAGGCATAAAGATCGCGGTTTTTCAGTCGCGGTTTTCAGACGATTATCGGATATTGCGCTCCCCGAACCGAGTTACTTTGTTTCCCTGGTCCTTTTTTATAAACTCACCTCTCGTGACGTCAACGTCCGCGGAATGGCACGGTAAAAAGTCCCGAGCGTCGTTGAATTTCAGACAAACTGTAACAGGTAGTCTTGCTCGAATTAAAGAGATTTTTCGGAACTCCGGGCATAAATACGTAAAATACTATCTCGATGGCGGTAAAGTTTGTTTTGCGAGACAATGGGTAAAATATACAGGACGGCGAACGAATGGGAACAAAAGATGCAACACCGGTTGCGAAAAATCTTCCTTGTTGGGCGCGCATTGAACATAAATCAGCCGAGACTTTTCTAACGCTGACCACCCGGCGTGTGCTATCGTCTGTAACGGAGAAACAATATAATACACGGTGCTCTATCATAAAGAGTATTCGGAGTTATTTATCGTGGCATATCCCGAATTTTATTAATAATATTTACTAGAGCGATGCAAACTCGAAAGAATTCCGACGCTAAAGTCATCGCTTTTCGATAATTACTTAACGTGACTTCTCGCTGTAAACCAGCAAAGAAAGTCGGTCGTTCGTTTCATCAGTTTCGACAGAAAAAGAAACGCGAGGAGACAGTCGTACCAGTGTGCCTCGAGGTTCTCGTTAACTTCTATCCGACTGTCAATCCTAAGTGACAGTTTTTACATGGAATATTTATTATAAATTTCTTTCTCAATCGGAAATTGCATTACATCGAGTTCTTGAGAGGGCTATTCTTTATTCAAAGTAAAACGTTGAATCCGATTAGTACACTGCTTGTTTTTCTTGGCAAATAATGCTCGTAGGAGATGGGTGGTGTTTCGTTTTGCAAGTAAATGTTTTTGCGAATTGAGGCTAATCGTTGTATAAGGCGAAATATCGGCAGATTTACGCGAAAGAGCTCCGCGCTGAATAGTACAATAACGTCCGCGTAAGGATGAGCTAGAGCCAGTGCCGTTCGAGATTCTTTCTAAGTCTTACGCGTATTCCCTGAGAAGCAACCTCGCCTTGGATTAATGTCCATTTTTCAATCGTAAGAGAAGTTACAACAGACTCCGCTCGCGATGCTAAAACCTTTTCCTTATTTAACCGTCGATGTTTTGCAAGTCGTGAGAAAACTCTTTTTATTGCTCGATTACACCGGGGAGATCGGAACAAATGTGAGTCGCCCATGGCTTATGAATTTTCCATTAACCGCGATGGAACACTATCCGATAATCCGGTGAAAAAAAAGAAAATCTCTAATACAACGTTCTCTCGTTTTCGCAGACGTAACATCCGATCAGTCGGCGGCGTCGTCGTTCTGGAGCCCCGCTGTGAAAACTGGCAACGTTTTCAATCAGGACGATCCGAATTTCTTCTCGTCCGCTCACGGCATAGTGCAGACTCATCCGGCGAACAACGTTTTTCGCAGTGGTTTCGGGGGTATCGACAACCTCGGTAGCCGCGGCGTAACGGTCAGGCCACCCAGAACGAGACCGCTCGATTACAGCGAGCGAGCTACCGCCGAGCTACGCAGGAATCCATCTCTTTCGTCGCCCGACGAGTGCGCGCGCGCCTGTCGCGAGAACGAGCCACCGAGGATATGTTATTACCACTTCACTTTGGAGTACTACACCGTTCTTGGAGCGTGAGTGCATCGATTTCCAATTTCGCGATCGTAACATCTCCGAGCGGTTGAGTCATGCTTCTTCGTTTTTCGTTTCAGAGCGTGTCAAGTATGCACACCAAACGCTACCAACGTCGTCTGGAGCGACTGCCAGTGCGTTCTCGCGGACGGTGTCGAACGAGGTATCTTGACCGCAAATCGTATGATACCTGGACCGAGTATTCAGGTCTGTCAGGGCGACAAGGTCGTGATCGATGTCGAGAACCACATGGAGGGTATGGAGGCTACTATTCATTGGCACGGAGTGTGGCAGAGAGGATCCCAGTACTATGACGGCGTGCCATATGTCACGCAATGCCCTATTCAAGAAGGAAATACCTTCAGGTAATTTTAAACTCAAATAAATATGATTTTTTCTCATAACGACTCCAAAAGTTCTTCTGTCCCCTCGTTATAGCAGAGAAAAGTTGAACACTTTTATCCCGGACTGACCATGAGAATTGTTCAAAAACAATGCAAAAAATGTATAACTGTCTTCCCGTATAACAGGTCGAGATTAAATTTTTTGCGTCCCTATGAGAAAAAATAGTATGTGCAATACGGGAGGAATGTAAGACATCTCATCTCGCTTGTTTGTATTGCCAATTACCCACGTGGGTTGGAACGTCCTGCTTTTCTCTCTAGTTGCACAATGTACTATTTAATAAAAGATTTATAACTATTTTGATAATTATTAAAGATATCAATGGCAAGCGAATAACGAAGGAACCCACTTTTGGCATGCCCACACCGGACTGCAGAAAATTGACGGTCTCTATGGTAGCATAGTGGTGCGACAACCGCCTAGCAAAGACCCTAACAGTCCTTTGTACGACTACGACCTAACAACTCACGTAGTTCTTATCAGTGACTGGTTCCACGAAACTGCAGCGGAACGATTCCCGGGTCGTCTCGCAGTCAATACTGGTCAAGCTCCAGAGAGCGTCTTGATAAACGGAAAGGGACAATTCAGAGTGAGTTTTACTTTCTTTCATCGAATTTTTGGTCTTTCATCGAGAAACATAGGAAAGCTAAATAATATTTTTCTTCATTATTAGGATCCTAATACAGGTTTCATGACCAATACGCCGTTGGAGGTCTTTACGATAACTCCTGGTCGTCGTTACAGATTCCGGTTAATTAACTCATTCGGATCGGTTTGTCCAGCTCAGATTACTTTCGAGGGACACACGTTAACTGTGATAGCTACCGACGGTGAAGCCGTTCAACCTGTTAACGTCAACACTATAATTTCGTTCTCTGGTAGATAACTTTCCACGCCGAGATGAGATTTTCTGTCCCGAATAAAAACATATTCACGAGTATTATTTCTGTAGGTGAACGTTACGACTTTGTTATAAACGCTGACCAACCAGTGGGAGCTTACTGGATCCAAGTCCGTGCTCTCGGTGAGTGCGGTATTCCTCGCTCTCAACAACTCGCTGTTCTGAGATACGCTCGTGGACCCTACCAGCCAACATCTACTCCGCCAACATACGACTTTGGACTTCCCCAGGGAGTCGTAAGTAAACTCGATTAGAAAGTATACCGTTCTCGAATATCTCAGACTTAGAGAACAGTTGATATTATAGAATTCTACTTCTAGTACTCAGTCGATATTCTTATTAACTGTCGGTAATATTTGATCAATAACCGATACGGTAGACTAGCGTTCGTGAAATTTATCGAGAATTCTATACAAGTATGTTATTCGTAGGTAATGAACCCCTTGGATGCCATTTGCAACCGACCACGCGAAGATGCTATCTGCGTCAGCCAGTTGAAGAATGCTCGTCACGTTGATCAAGGAATTCTTCAGGAACGTCCGGACGTTAAAATTTTCTTGCCATTCCGTTTCCTCTTCTACAGACCCGAAGAAGTATTCCAGCCTCAGACGTACAACCGTTTCTTAGGTAAAATAATTAGCCGGAATATTTTAATCTTGATACTTCGCTTTCCTTTCTAACATATCCTTATTGCCGCATTTTATTTACAGTCGCGCCAACCGGTGATCACGTAATATCTCTAGTGGATGAGATATCTTTCACGTTCCCACCTGCACCGCCACTTTCGCAAATCGATGACATTCCACCCGAGCAATTTTGTAATGGAGATAATAGACCAGCGGATTGCGGCGCCAATTGCATGTGTACCCATCAAGTCGACATACCGTATAATGCAGTCGTTGAAGTGGTACTCGTAGACGAAGGTAATTATCCGACAACTATCGACACTTGAAACGTCACGGTGAGATTCCTAACACTCGATCGATTCGCAGTTCAACAGCCAAATCTCTCGCATCCATTCCACTTGCACGGATATGCATTCAACGTTGTCGGAATAGGTCGTTCACCCGATAAGAACGTAAAGAAAATCAACTTGAAGCACGCGCTGGATCTCGATAAGAAGGGTCTTCTTCATCGACAGTTTAATTTGCCACCTTCTAAGGATACCATCGCCGTTCCTAATAACGGTTACGTCATCTTCCGGTTCCGTGCGGATAACCCAGGTAAGAATTTTGATTCTTGATGTTATTATCACTGGATGATAGATTTTTCAGTCGGACTGTATCAAGATGACTATCGATTCGAACGACACTCACGAACGACTCGATCTTATTCTAGGTTACTGGCTGTTCCATTGTCACTTCCTCTTCCACATATTGATCGGTATGAACCTCATTCTTCACGTTGGAACGCACGGGGATCTGCCACCAATTCCACCAAACTTCCCGACATGTGGAGATCATCTGCCGCCTATCACACCGCCAATTCCGTTCGATGGCGCGTTCCACTGATCTTAATCGATATATCTCAGAGTCTGAGATGGATCCAAGGCACATACAAAACATGTAGAATATTTCTGTAAAGTAGCATATACCATACAATATTTTTCTATTACGTAATACTGTCCGGTCCTCTCGGCAACGAATTTCGAATGCGATGAACGATCGTTGGGTAGCTTCGACGATGCAATTTTGGTGCAAACGTCGAGGATGAACGATCGTCCATACCGCACAATCAACTCCGTGCTAAGAGCAATCGATATTTATTAATCTTCGGATGCTCAAACTCTTCTTTTTAACACCAGGAAGAAGATTTTTTTTTACCATTTTTAAGCTACACTACTCAAAATGGATACTCTGGTTTCGTTAATATTTGTCATTAGCAAAATCAGCAATTCAATTTGGGTGTACCTTGATGTAAAATGAACGAATGTTACTAATATTGTTATTTTGTAAATAATGTAGAAATAGTCATTAATTTTAACGAGATAGTATCGTGGGAGTAACGGGGAAAACTAGCCTAAGAATCTGAGAGTGAAAGTATCGGAAGCTTTATCGAATGATGATTGTTAGAATGGCGCTCTTTTGGGTATTTGGATCAGCTATCTCCGCCGAAACTGGTCTTTAAGTCGTGATGTTCCGGTCGATATGATTCATGTTTCCAAAGAGACCTTAGTTAGAGAGTAAATTCGTATTCTACGAACGGCTCAATAAACGGCGTTTCGTTCTCATGTATTGTCAGCCACTAGAAAAATATTTATTTTTGAAAAATTCGTCTAATTTTGTATGAAATTTGTTTATGAATTAGAGCAAGAAATACGCTATTAACAGAACAACGCCATTTGAAACTTTGTAATTTTTTTTTCATCATTTAGAGTAGTATTATTATTATTTATTATTTTTTCGTACTATATGTTTTGTCATAATACTCATACAAAATATCATTAAATTCGAACGAAAAGCGTAATTTCCCGCGCTGGCTGACTAATGTTCATACGTCGTAAAACAATATGAATATACTGAAAAAAGCTAATAAAAGAGATAAACTGTATAAACCGACTAAGAATACTTACTACTTATGTATTTTACGGTGTAATGTACAGCTGGGATGGAAATTATTTTTTCAGTATATTGTTTTATGCCGTGGCAAGTAGTTTTACTTTACTCATGGTGCCTCCATTTTTATATTTTATGAATCTACACCCATTTACATTTTATATATTCATATTATACATGTGCAAACTCTAAAATACCATTTGAATACTCAACTTTTCCGGGGACTGTACGTTAGTGTACGTATGCGTGTATTCGTGACTAGAAGTAGTGACAATGATGCACGCATACATATACCATTATATAAAATTTTATTTGTAGATAAATCGTGAATTTATCCTGATACTTGAACGTATGCACTCGGAAATAAACGATAAATAAATATTAAAATGGAACACGAAATACTCTATTTTTATAACAGTTGTTAATGTTGGCACTTTTATCGAACGAAGATGTTCCTGATATTGCATTTAGAGTTGCCTCAGGAAAGGATGTTAACGAATTATTTTTATATTCATTTTAACATACTTACTCACCAGACACCATTTTTTATGGAATTATTAATTTTTGCTTCGAAACAAGGGACTTAATTTGGAATGGAAAATAACATATTCGATTACAATATGTAACCAAAATCATTTCTCAAATTCGAGAAAGTTTTAAAAATTTCGAGAAATGATAACACAACAGCTTAAATCTATATTTACCGCATATTTTACTCGCTCAAAAATCACCGGTGTTGAGACTTGGATTAACATTAAAATCCGTTGTCATGTTGACCATAGAAGTATAAGTAACAACCTGCGTTTATTAATATCCGTATGAAAGAAAACAAAGTATATAAGCACCAGAAATATTTATCTATGTAAAACAATTGTTAAGGCATTCATTTGGTACATGCGTGAAAGTTGGACTAATGCGTGTACTTTTATTTGCTATTTCAGGTCGTTCATTTTCATTTTATTTTTTTCAAATTAATGAAAGATTGTATTTTTAATAATAAATTTATTATAAAATCTTATTTTTATTTTTGTTGTAATTTTTTTTTCGAACCAAACATAAACAACTCAATCGTAGTCAAAATCCTTTTATTGCCGTCAAAATAGAATAAGATGAACAAAAGTTACAAATTATAACATGACGTAATTTCGTTTCGAAAATTAGTATCAACAATAATAAATTTATATAAAGATTGTCGTAATTACACATTTATTAAAAAATATACTGTTAACAGTCTCGGTCGTCGAGAATTTTCATCGCAAAAATTATTAAAAAAATCGACGACAGTCTTAAGGCACAATGCGGTCAGAACCTTTGAACATTTAGAATTATTGTACGGTAAGAATCTTGTTTACCATAAGGTTTTAGGAAAACTACACACGTCACTGTACAAATTTTCTGGTAAAAAACTGCGAACCGGTTTTCAGTATGAATATTTTTTAAATGAATGATAACAACATAAAAATGCAGGTTAATATTTACATTCAAAGCATTGATACAATTAAATGTATGATTGCAGAAATTGATAGAGTTCTTATCATAGTCGCTTATACTAATTTATAATACATATAATATCTAGTAAATTATATTTAATTACGAATGAACTCGACAACTACGAATATTAGTTGTGCAAAATCAATTTCAACTTATTACATATCTACACGTACTTTGAATTTGCTTATCGAACGAGTTCACCGAACAATGAACTGTCAGTACGTTTGATATGTACTTTCAAACTAGAAAATCCTTGCATTCACACAACGAATAGATTTCAGAGAAATGATATCGTGCACCACTGACATTATTCATACTCATAAACACAAAATAAAAATTGCACATCGCTATTAAAATGTTAAAAACGTAGGATGAAATTGGTTATAGTTCATTGTAATACAACAGATAAAAATAACGTTGAATTTCGTTTCCTAAATCAATGAAAAATTGAGTTATTTGCCAGAATAGTGAGAGCCGATATTCGAAGGAGGACCTCTGTGATGGTGATGATGCTTCTGTCCAGGTCCTGAATACCTACTTCCAGGTCTAGAATGCACTATCGCGTAGTGATCGCTGTTGGTCGATATCGACCTCGTAGAGTTCATCGTCGACCCGCCAGATGCGTAACCTTGCTTGCCATTGAGCGAGTATCTAAAAGTACACGATGCAACAATAGCAACGATAAAAAAAAAGATCTTATTTCACAGGCTGGTAGAAAAGGAAAGAAACAAACCTCGATCCGTATTGAGAACCGTGCCAGCTACGGTAAGGATCGTAGTCCTCGATGATCGAGGGTTCTTTCTCAATTATGTCAGTTCGAGAGCAGCTGCAAGTCATCGCCGAGCAGAGGAATATATTGATAATGAGCATGATGAGGAAGAGTATACCAAGAGCGACCGCCAACCACAAGAGCCACAACGGATGGACGCTGCCGTCCTCGTACAGCGTTTGTACGTCTAAGAAGAGGAACGTTTCCATGAATTTTGATGTACGGTAAAGATAGCAAAAGTAACAATCGCGTGTACGCGAGTTATTGTTTGTAAGAGCGAGCGTCGTCAACTCACGTGGTGTCTCGCCAGGTTCAAGAACAAAGACGCTTGTCCCCGCCAGGAGAACACCTTCCTCGCCGACCACGCTTTGTCCTGGGTTCAAAGAGCCTCCTTTTACGACCTCGTCGTCATCGTCGCAAATGGGAACGCCGCAGTTTCCTAAAGAAAACCGACTCATCGGTATACCGCGTTGCGTAATTTCATTTATGATTTTGCTCGAGGTTATTACCTTTGCATACCGCGATCTCGCACTGGAAATGAACCTGCGCGCTGTCGAAAAATCGGAACATCGAGAACAACGTGGCATCCGCGTTGCCAGTGTTTCGGTCGTAGACGAATTTCGTTATCACCTGGGCCTTCGCCGGACATCTTTGAAAGTTACAAAAAAAAAAACGAGATTAAAAACAATTAAAATCTAGAGCAAGAGTTTTTATTCGCTTACCCTCGGTCATCGATAAGAGCCACGCTGCTGTTCTTCTTGTTGAAAGCCATGCACGATTTGACTCGTATGCCATACATTCCTGAAAGAAACAATTAGACGATGGTAAGAATAATTCACAAAACGGTATACCCCCTCTCGAATAATCTCAATTCATTCTCTACTTCGCATTCTCTTTTTTCTCATCCTCTTTTCCTCTATATAAAAATATATGTTCAATAGCACACCGATACAATAGAAAACAATACTAACCATCTGGGCGTGAGATCTCCGCGCGCAGAGTGTAATTGTGGCCGTAAACAGCTTCTTGCACTCTACGCCCTCCATCCAATAAGCGCAAGGACACTAACGACGTCTCGTTCCTGTGGAAAAATTGACGTTGAATTGCCGATAAAGCGGGTGAAGTATTTACAATACGACTCGAATATACGATTTAATAGTATTTTAACGTTTATTTATCGATAAGCAATCTTACTTGGCATTCTTGAAGCCAGCCTTTCCGCAGGTTATGACGTAGAATTTGTCATCAGCCAACTCCAGAGTCTTGTGTATCCTCACGGCTATGGGAATCGATCTCTCTTCTGTGTTCTATAATAGAAAAAATGAACAATCGCTATTACCTTACATTCTTCACAGCGAACACACTACGTCGCGTATTCATATATTCCCATCGGGATAATATTCGGTAATAGATTCTGCGAAATCACTCTCCCCAGACATCGCGGATAAATTCGTATCGAGCTCGAGTGTACACAAAGTTTTCCTCCGTAGGAACTCTCTTTATGTGGGCGTGGAAGATAAATTATTACTTATTGAAGTGCCGAGAAATGAATTATCGCTCGTCGTGAATTTCCTCACTTGGTAATATTGAAAGGGAAAATATCATTTGTTATTTATTTTTTTCTCACTTACGTTATTGACCAGAACGCCGCAGTACTCGGGCGCTCCTTTCTGCGCGAGCAGATTGATGCCGAGGGTGGCGTGAGAGGATCCATCACCTTGCACCATGCAGGGCGTCCTTCGAAAATCCCGCGCGTGGACAGCACCGAAGAAGCTCTGATTGAGATTAACGCGTATCGTCATGTACCCGGCTTTACATGTCGCCGTCACAGTCGGCTGGAACTCCGTGTCCAATAGCTGCCCGCTGATCTGCAATTAAAAACAAAGTATAAATTATCAGCGATTCAGCGTTTTGGTTTACTTCCAGCGTGGATGTACAAAAAGATGTATTAACCGATGAATCACATTCGGGCGCTCTCCGGAGGAAAATATCTTTCATGAATTATTAGTCGACTTTTTACTGTTTCGGATTGCATGAATTTTTAACGGTATCGAAACAAATATGTCGATTCGATGAACCTTCTTTTCTAAAGCGTCTCTCGAGAGTGAATCCTGGTTGGTTTTACGAGGCCATACCGAATCGATTGTACGGTATAGTTTTATTAAAAGAGGAGGAGAAAAAATCGCGAAAACGAGCGTTCTCCAGTTTTTAATTCGGAAAATAAAACGAAGAATGCGGTTTTCATTGCGCTTAACGGAACTCTGGACGGCATCGAGAACTTCCTAGGTTTCTAACGAGACTTTTAACCTTTCGGCGATGTCATAATGCATCGAAAATGCGTGAACGGAAAGCGACAATATTTCCAATCGGATCTAAGCCGATGGCCTGTGTAAATCGAGACCGGTCTGGGCGGTAGCCCAAACTACCCACGCGAAACTTTCAATTTCATGCAGTTAGGCCGGCTCGGTATAACGCCGATAATATATGCGCGTGCATATAACTTCGACGTCGTATATACTATATACCTATCTACTCTCCACCTATCACTGCGTACGTTTATAAAACGCTCGTAAAACAGAATCTTTTCTGGCCGTTTTTTTTCGTCTCTTCGGAGAAACTGTTTCAGGCTGGCTCGCGGTATCGTCGCGAACGAGACAAAGGCCTGGAACGTAGGCGGGTTCGGCAAGGCCATCCGGAGCCTAAAAGCGCGTATACATATATATACACATCCACATAGACGGGCAAGAAGAGCGAACTCGGCGAACGACTCCACCGAGATGAAGAGCGAGAGAGAAGGAGAGAGAGAGAGAGAGAGAGAGAGAGAGAGAGAAAGAGAGAATGGCACTGCTGGGACTCGAATAACAGACATTCTAGGCATATTTGCCAGAAATCTGTCGACTGGTTTTTTCACTCGCGACTATTCACTTACCTATACCTGCTTATGATTCGTTCTCTGATGTTCCGTAGCGCTCGATCTGAAATATTCAGAGAAGCGCGAATTCCCGGAATACCGCGACTCTTTGCGTCACTCGCGGTGCATTAGTCGACTCTTTCTGGGATGAAAATTCAGGTTGCGGCTGGGGAATTGTGCGTAGCCACGGGTTCGATATCATCCGGTATAATATTTCTCACGGTGGGATTATGCCAATTCGCGTCGAAAATTCCTAGTGTCGATATGAAAAAGATTTACGAGCGGACGAGCGGGAGAATATCCGGGATTCGTGCGCGCGCGCGCGAGAGAGAGAGAGAGAGAGAGAGAGAGAGAGGAGGAAGAGAGTCGATCTCTCCTCATGACCGCAACTCGCGAGAGGGATATAATGGAGGAAGGACACGAGATGTTCCACGAGTAGTCGGTGTACACGCAGCCCGACGACAGACGTCACTGTGTGCGCCGCGGGTCTAAATTGTAACTCAGGAACAAGGAAGTCACGTCCCTCCGGAACAATAAGACTAAACACAACGGCGTACGCTTATCGGCTGCAATTGCCTTTTACGGTTTACGCTGCGTAATCGAAAAAAAATTCGATTCTTCTTTCGCCCGTTCCCAGCTATTCCGAGCGACCGAAAACCAAAATGCGAATCACGGGGAGCTTATGTAATACGCGTTATACTCTATTCGTTTCTTGTTGGTATAATAAAATGACCGAGCGAATTTATACGAGCCACGGCGGGAGTACGTAACGCACTCGACTCAACACACATCCGCTAAATAATTTGCACTTAATAAAATCATTACGGACGATTCGCTACGGGCAACGAAATTGCGATATTTATTATCGAGCTCGAGCTTGATTGCATTACCATTCACGGCGTGGTTCACAATACTCTCGACCGCCCCGCGAGTATCTTTCCGGCGTATCATTGCTTTCGTAAATGATAAAGTGCGTCGAGATTGCATACACGGGAGGAGCTCGCGCGAAGGATACTCCTCGCCAACGGGGACCCTTTTCGAGCTCCCCCCAAATTATCCTCGCGTTGAAAAGAGGAGAAGTAAGGGAGAAAGAAAAATGAACAGTCGGAAAAAAAGCGCATGCTGTTGACCCTGCGCCGTCCTATACGGGCATCCTCGTCTAACCAACGTTCCTCTTTTTTCCTCCTCCTCGGTGAGCTCCTCGGTTCGCCATGGCGCGGGGAGAGCACCTCGGGCCGGGCCCCCATGGCAACTTTAAAGCCACCAGAAATGGGCCGTTCGCGAAATGCGAAAATTATGTATGCCGGTGTATCGGCATGTGGAGAGTCTCAGGCCGATCGGTATAATGCGAAAAAAAATTATGCAACTCGTTACAGTTTGATGGTCCTTTTTCTGACGTTCCTTATTTCGCCCTCTTCTCCTCTATCCCTGTGTTTATTTGGAGTAGTACGTAAAATTTGCATATCTATGCGGAGCCAATGCGAATGAATTCGCGAACGACAATGACTTATAAAGCGGACGTGTTATATAGCCTGTCACGGCGTCTCGAGTTTTTCCTCGTTTTTTCTTTCTTTTAGAAATTTTAAGCCGACGAAAAAGAATTTTCTGTATAAGGGAAACAATGCCGAGAGTTCTATAAGCCGGGATGAAAATCGCGTTGTTAAACGAAACGAGCCTGGCGAGAGTATAACAACATTAATTAAACACGACGTTATTAGGGGGATTGAGTGGCGCTTTATCTTCTGCCGGCTTTCATATAGCGGCTATCTCGCTACCCGAAACCCGAAAGCGTGCAAGTGAAAGCAGAACATTTACATCTACCCGGTAATGGTCCTCCGCGGACGAAAAAAGTAAAAGTACTTCTCCCGATGCGCGTGAGTATACATACGAATTGTATAAAAGGAGAATTCTGAATAATTCACTAATTCTGAATTCACTAACGTGGCTCGTTAGAATATTTTTACTAGGAATTATCAGAGTTGTTCACGAGTGTATGTAATTATTTTTTATCTATTCGACTCGCGAGTAAAGATATATTCATTGCGTGAGATGTTTAGGCAGATGGATGGGCTATCGACACTCGGTATATTTACAGCAGATTTCTAAACTATGTCTTAATCATATCTCATTTGTAATGGGATCAAGGTTTCAGCTCCGGTCGATTTTACAACAGATAAAATCGGAGAGCGTTTGATTCTTCAACGAGATACTTCCGAGCGATCGATCTTAGGCTCAAAAATCAAATCGAAGAATGCGAGAAGGATGAAGGAAAAAAACAAATAGATAGGTCTAGTTACTAATGGGCAATAGATTCTCAGCGGTACCCGAGATAGAATTTCGAAAAATCGCTCGACCTTCGCGCATAGTAGGCATACCTTGGCAGAAACCCCAGGTGTACATATAACTAACGCGTAATTCGTTTTAGGTACGTAAAAGATCGGCACGAGCAATATTTCTTAACCGCGCTCGGGCTAGGCTAATGCATCGCGGTTGGAGTATTCGATTCGCATCGCGATAGCGCCGGCGAGTGCAAAAATTAATACAACTCTCCCGCGGCATTGAGAAGAATTGATTCGCCTCTTTGATAAAACCGTAATGAAGAATACGAGGTGGGGATATAAAAATACGAGAGATTCACCCTGACGACCCCGGTGCATTACCGGCACATGTCATGTGTGAAATCGTGTTTAATGACCCGAAACTCGGTACGGTTACCACGCCCCTTATCTCAAGGAGATTCATCACTCCTCGTCGATGAACGTTCCCCGGACGAAACTCGAACAATGAGAAATATTCCTGTCGCGGAATATAGACGCGTAACAATACTCGCCGCGTAGGAAAGTGCGTACGCGTACTCGCGGCGATCTGTGTCGCGAGATAGCTCGGTTCGTTCGTCTTACCGGCTCGGAGGAGAAAAAAATCACCCGGACGGTATGTGTACGCATTCCATTCATCGCTCGTTGCAGCCTCAGCGACAAAACGTAACGCACCGCGAAAAGTGAAAGTTCGACGTAGGATCGAAAAACCACCCATCCCCTCCTCCCGATTCTCTCGGTGAGACAAAACAACTTTATTACCGCGGAGCTCCAAGGCTGACTTCGCTTTCCATCCGCGGTTCTCGGTATTATACAAGCAGGGGGAGGTATCCCGCCGATTGATATTTATCCAAAAGTTTATTGAAACGTCTTCCACAGGGGGAGAGACGGGAATTAACCGCGAGTTTATCCCCGCTGATTTTCCGCCAGCGGAGGCGATAAAGCAGTAACGATTCGAAGATAAGAGGATGCTGTATGGGAAGCTAGAGAGGGAGGGAGAGAGAGAGGAGAGAGAAAAGGAGAGAAAATAAAATAATGGTATTATTACCGTCTCGGAGGTCTCTACACGCGCGCGTACGTAACCAAACATATGAATATACATATATACATGTCCATGTAGAGATTTTGAAAAAACACCTCGAGACGCTGCGTCGAAATGGGATTCGAGTATATACGTTTACGACAATACGTATCCCATTCGAGTCGCTTTCTCGGGGTCTCGTGTGGGTGCCTACTCGACCCTTTACGTACAGCCAGCGCGTACATATACATACAGCAGAAAAGCGCGAAGAACGCTTCGACGATTTCGTTCCGACATCGGGCCGGAGGCGGGTACGCAACGGTGGGACATAAATCACGTTGTGCACTGACGTGCCTGATTTGCCGACTGCCATACTCGCGCCCGAGCTCGCGCGAGTATCCTCTCCTCTCTCTCTTTCTCTTCCTTTCTTTCTTTCTCGAGCAACCTCTGTAGATCACGCGATGTCAAGTATTTAACCCCCTCGGACCGCGGGCAGTTCTGTGTACCAGGTTATATATACATATACATACACAACTTTTCTCTCCGTCCTTTCTCGAATTCTTACCGCGCGGAATCGGCATATCCTCGCGCTGCAACTCTCGGCGAGTTCAAAAAACCGGAACTTGAAATGTCAATTAGGAGAACGAGGAGTATCCTCCGCGGTGAAAGTCGGAAGAATTTCGCTCGGGAGGTTCGAAAAATCGCCGATTCGCGGCTCTCCGTTTTCATTGACGTTTGGAAACATCGCGATAACAAAAAAAAAAGAGAGAGATAGAGAAAATATAATGAAAGGCGAGCTTAGAGAGGTGAAATCGTTCATTGTACGTGGGCGAGTATGCGCTGGTAAAACGCACGAGCCCGCGTCATCATTAACGCCGCGTTTCCGTTTTTGCACCAATACACAGAAACCTCCGTAACGCTCGAAGCGATGCGTGATTTCCAGTAGCCGCGCTCGTGCTCATCGAGATTTTTCCGTGACTCCGATTGGTCCGCTCGCGATTCGGTAACGAACAATGAGCCGGGTGTTAAAATTACCGAACTTCGTCCTGCCGTCTCTCGACACCGAGGGAAAAATATTTTTATCTCGGTGGACTGAATTTTCAACTGTCAACAGAGTCAATTAATAAATGTTTAATTATAAAATATTCCGTCGCGATAAATAAATATTCCAGCTGTCCGTTGAAAATAATTTTATTCGTGCAGCAAAACAAGCGTATAAAACGCGAGAAAAATCTGCGGGTTAAGGAGAACGGAAAAACGCTAGTTAGCGGTGAAATTATTGATACTACTGGAATTGGGTCGAAATATAATGACGCTGGCGGGAAAACTTCACGGTGGATGAACGTTGGAAAAAAATAATGGCGCGGTGTATACCGTTCTGTGCTATAGACGCCGAGATAGTCACGAGATTCGTTGTTTGACGTGACGTATCGTCCAAGGTGTGTTTTACCGATGGAAAGCGATCGGGTACACACGTTGCGTATTATATCGACACTCGTCGGCTGCGTCGTAAGATGATTTCGCAATCTCAAGGAGAAAAAGAGAGAGAGAGAGAGAGAGAGAGAGAGAGACTTATTATCATGGTTAAACGTGGGCTGGCCGAGACGTACGTGGGCCGAGCAAAGTCTCACCGAGTAAGAGTTGTCCGAAAATGGACACGGCGGTAAGCAAAACCGCTGGATTTTTTTCACTTTCATCGAGACTATAAGTAGTCATAATCGATGCTCGGTCCAAATAAGACACCCCGAGGTTTTTATTTACACACGTCCAAACGATAACAATCGTTAGCGATGGCTCGGCTCAATAAAACGCATTATACTTTTCTCCATCCCCTCGCGAGAGTTTCGCGAAACTGGTTTTTCAATGCGATCAGCCGCCTCTGATTACATCTCGCCGATATTAAAGTCCTCGCGTTTCGTAACGTTATTATTTTTCCTCCCCGTGTCTCGCCTATAACTCCTGCCGGGCATTTAAATTAATTAGATAACAATGGGAGTTTTGCGCGATTCTCGGGAGCGTGATGCACGAGGAGAGCAATTAGAGTTCGCCACAATGCCGCGTGTGTACGTTCGATATCTCACATTCCAGATTTCTGAGCACACTCGTCGTTTAATCGCAACGGTGTGGCTCTCCCCGAACGAATCGGCCGATGTGTATATGGCTCGCGTTTAAGATTTCGCGCGCATATTTTACACGACGTTACTTATATTGTGTCATGAATATTTACAGCGCGGGTAGGTGAGTAGTCTAAGGTCGTAGAGCCCGTAAGGCCACCCACTGCTGCATAAACCGCGTTGGCCAGGATTATTCGCGGACTTGGCGCTCGAGACGCTCCTCGCGAAGACTCCGCGAACGTCACGAGTGTACAAAATGATGTTTTTTCCGCTCAAGCCGTTCCCGATCAATCTTGGCGCGAATATGGTAAGTTATGCGCCGATGGGAATGAACGCCTCGGCGCATTCCACCGAAACTACGTCATTCCGGAGTATCCTTGCGGGAAGAGCAGTCTCGATTTTCTTGTAATAAACCGAGAAAAAAATTACGACGAGTTTGTTCATTTCCATTTCGATGACGCCCCGGTAATGTTCGATAATTCGATAAAATTAATATTCAAATGGAAGGAATATCGTACTGGGAGTATTTGAGTGAATATTCAATCGAACAAATTTATTTTCCGATACGAGTTTCGATAATTGAAGTCGTCGTGATTGTACAGATTCCATTTATGCAATTAATTAATATGGGTAAAAAGGATCTGTATTCGGTTACATAATTAGAGCGACGTGTAGAGAGCGTACGTAACGACTTTGAACTTTGATTCGTGTGTTTTTCTCTTTTTTCGACCGGCCGTAACGAGCGGTCAGTTATTTTGCAATCGAGGGGTATCCTTTTTCTCCCTCTATCTCTCCCGTTTCATACATATTGAATGCAGAGGCTCGTCACACCGCTATAGAAGGCAATGAGGTCACATTCGATGCACATCCATGGCGAACGGTATTTCGTTTAGGTATGTAGCAGCGCAGGCTATATGGGCTTTGTCGTGTTTACGCAGATGTAACCCGATTCCACAATAATGTTTAATTCTATTGGGTTCGTTGCACTTGCTTTACTATCACGTACAGTTATTTTTCAGGCAGGATCCGCAACGCGATTCGATGCGAAACAACGCGCGCGCGCTCTTTTACGATATTTCCGCGCACGATGCACGACGATTTTCCGTCCAGGAATGCGATAAATGGCTGCTTTGGCTATTGGGGTAGAAAAAAATATTATGCCAATTTAGATATTATTATTTTTTCGCAACTGTTACAGCCTTGCGGTTTTCTATTTACCGCGAAACTAGTGAACATAACTATATATAAATACGCGGCCGACTAACAATTGCGGTGATAATTGCACCGAATAGCCGTCGGGCAAGAATTTTCGCAACCGGAGTAATTATCGGCGTAACTCGTTTCTGATTTCGGAGTTGTAGATCGGCGAGCCGAGCGCGATTAGTATGGAATATACTGGTACCGAGCTGTTAGCGAGCGCTCGCTGCTTCGTATTTTTTCGGCTTTCCGAACGCGCGACAGCGTGAATAAAAAGAGACTAGGAATAGTAGATAAAAAAACACAGCGAGAGAGAAAGAGAAAGAAAGAGCAAGAGAGTGAAAAAGAGAGAGAGAGAAAGAGAGAGTCAAGTGCGCGGTCTTACACGAACTTACCTGGCTGACACTGAGCGCCACCAAAAGCCAACACACTCTCGCCACGACCGCGCTCGAGGTCACACACAAATTGGTTCTTTTCACGCGCATTCTTGTACCCAGCATATCTCACTGAAACTATATCCACAGCTGGCTATCGAAACGTCCGATCGGGCCCCTCCTCGCGGCTAACTGAACTATTCTAGTCGGAGCTACACCTCGTTCTATCACGTCACATTTTCAAAGCGACTCGAGGCGAATCTTGTCATTTCGCGCGGTACACACACCGCGCGCCACTCCAACCGAGAGAGTACACAAAATAGTGGAAAAAATGGGGGATAGAGGGGGGAGCAGAAGTAGGGGGTACCACTTTGGTGCACGCGGGTGTAACGAGCTCACCCTCGCGGTGAACCGCGACAGTATAATCACTCGTGAATCACCTTCCGTCGAGGAAAACCATCGAAAACTGGCGATACGATTTCGGTGAAGGAGCGTGGAAGCGGCGAGTGTCGTACTGGCGCAATAATGACTGCTACCTTCTCGATTCTAGCGGCTGGCCCCAGGGACGCGCTCTCAGGTGTTCCGCTTTTGGGTGGGGATGGACGGAACGGGTACCGCAGCCCGCCGCCATTCCATTCGCATCCGCGAGGAACGTGTACGATGCACGCATTCGTGTCTCCGGTTCTCCGGCCCCGTGCCTCCACCGTTATTCTTAGTTCGCTACCTCGTCGTTAGAGATCGCTCTCTCGCGCCCGCTCTCGTCGGTATTTCAGGTGATCGCTTTTTCGACTGCTCCGCAGTCAACGCACGGGACCTTGGGTAATGCTTTTATATTTGTCGATCGACCGTAGGGAATTCGTCAAGAAACTGAGAATGAAGATTGGAGATGATTTATTCAGCATCCCAGTTTATAGCTGCTCTCCGCGAGAAACGAGATTTTATTCTTCGAGAGTTTGATACGATTGCAGAGATTTTGGTTTGTTCCATGACATTCCATAAAATATTACGATTAGGGTGTTTTTAGCATTTTTTTTTATTGTAATATAAGCAATCTCGAAATGAAATTTCCGCTCGACGAGAAGAAGCAGGGAGGCTCGGAGGAATTTCAAATTCTTCTTTGAGCCCGAGGATCTCGTACGGCGGCGATTCCGGTGGCTGCTCGGTGCACGCGCACTCGAGCCATTTCACACACGGCCAGGGCAAATATTAAAGTTTGACCATGCGATATCAGCTCCGAGTTCATTCGACGTCTGTGTACACTAGGAATCAATTTCATTTCTGATATCAACGTCGCTTTTCCTCGTCCCCAAAAACCGAGCCGGCGATGCTCCAATTGGAGAAAAATTACATCCAGCGGAATGGAGCTATTCCGCGTAATTCCCGAGCTGGAAGAGAAAGATGTAACGAGAACCAAAGGACGAGGCTTTCACGTCTGAAATTTCATAAAAAGAAACACGTGATAGAGACCCTTTGACGCGGAGCCGCGCGTGGAGTGGACGGCCGTTGTTATCGGTGAAAATGCGGGAAAAGCACGTTGGACTGAAAGTCGACAAATAAGCGGATCGCGTTTGATGCGTTACGAGAATCCTAAATGTGTGTGGGGAGAAAAATGATTTTTTTCGTCCCACGACATACAAATGTACAGAGCGAGGGAGGGAGAGAGAGAGAGAGAGAGAGGTAGAAACGTGGTGAATCGAACTCGTGACGACAGGGCGAGGGGTTGCCGAGGAAAGAGGGAGCTCGCTCGAGATTAGGTCGCGCAGGCGCGAGGGTATCGACCCGGTAGCCTCCGGGTGACACCCTCGCGATTCTCGAACTAGCCTCACTGCTTCACCGGCATACTAGTGGGTAGTGCACGCACACGACACGGGTGAGTATATACAAGTAAGAGAAATTCGCCATCGCGACAGCTGACTTACGAGAGAAACTGACTTTGAGTCGAGGAAGAGGGGGTGGCCAGGGGTTGAAAAAAGATATCGATTCTCCTTCGTCGATTGCGCGCGCCGTACACCACCGATCCCCTGGTCTTCTAGATTCTCGTAACAAGACGGCATGTTCGGCGCCGATCGATATATGTACACACCGTTCACGGTGCATCAAACTCGTGCGCGCGTAATTCGTAACTCGATTTTACGAAAGGGCCAGAGGTGGAGGTGGGTCATCTACAGCGGGGTGTATTGCATCGTGAGCGTACGCAAGCGCAGGCCGATGCACGCCAGGCTAAACTGACACGGATCACGCAGACGTGGCGCGCACCAGTTTCACGTGACGGACTCCCTTGAGCGAGTCGATCTCGTCTCTCACTCTCACCTCTCTCTCTCTCTCTCTCTCTCTCTCTCTCTCTTTGTCTCGTTCTCTTTCTCGCTCTCTCGCGTTCCGTGCTTCATCCTCTAGAGCGTCAGAACGATTCTCGTCGCGACTTTCGACGGTACTCGCCGTTGTACGTTCTTTTTAAACGTTCAGTGCATACGAGCGTGGCGTGAAATCATCCCTCAGGGGCTCGAAGTGTTACTTTTTAAAACACGGTAAGATTTTAGAAAAAAAGTAGGTCTCGGGCCTCGGCGCGCAGTCGGTCGATTTTTTGCTCTTCGTGGTGGGAACGTGGATAACCATTGGTAACCCGATTAATTCACAGCCGTGGGGTGAAGCGTTCATGGTGAATTACATTGCGTCGTGTGTAATGCATCTTTCATGTGCTTTTAATTATTCATAAAACCCGTTATCGAGCAGGATTCCATTTTAAGAAGCGCTTATTATTTTATATTCCGACGGGATTTGCCGCTCGTAATGGAAATTTTCATAAGCCGAGCGATAGTAAAGAGATCCCGTAAACATTTACACCGAGCTCGCGTTATTTGAGAATTTTCCAAGAATGAAGTCGTAAGTACGTTCGCACGGAAGGATGCAATACCCTGATTGAAACGCGATTCGAATCAACACGTCGTTCTAGCACTGATGAGATTGAAGCGCTCTCGCCTACGCGTATATCTATATACTGCCGATATCTCGGGAGAGCGTCATCGCTGATTAGGGTACCTTATAACTTCCGGATGCATGCAATGAGATTACAGGTTATATTGGGAGCTAACGGAGAGGACAGAGAATTAGCGCCGGCGCAAACATCAAAATCGAGTCAATCTTCATTCCGTTAATCGATACTTCTAAATATTCTCGATAATAATTTTTATCGTCCTTTTTTTATCCATATCTATTTTGACAGAATCAATAATTCGCCGTTCTCTATTTCAGGTTTCAACTTGGACTATTTTGTTTCTCCTTTCTCACCTCTCTTATTTCCTCCTTTGATTTGAATTCATCTTCCGTTGGACTTTATCCTCGCGACTGAACACGCATCGTCAAGTACAGTGCCTACGCCATTCGATAAAGCTTCTTCGAAAACTCAACGCCAAGCATCGAAGAGAAAATCGAGCGTCTCTCTTGCGATACGCCGTTCGATTGAAAAGCACGCGACCGTCATTCAGGAAACGGAGCCGGCCGAACCATCAAGATTACCGGCCGCGGCGGTTGCGCCAAGTATTGTGGTACAGGCCCATCACCCGGCACCATTTCATTCTCCAGCTTCCGCCAGTCTTTTACTTCGAATGTCAACTACCTGAAACGAAGGTGAGTCGAACGATTTGTTTTTAACAACTCGGTACCGAGTAAAATAAAATTCAAGGTTATACGATTTCTTATACGATCTTACGAATATATCAGTTAGCGTCAATAAAATATCGTCTCGTGAAGCACTTTGTATTAAACGCTCGATAAAGATCATTTATAAAGAAGGTGAAGGATACTTAGGACGACCTGGATAGTCGATGGTTCTCTCGAGTAGATATTTCATCAAATAAGGATGAACGAGCCGTGTTGAAAAAACAACGTGCTCGTGAATCGCTTGTTGCCTCGAGTGGGTCGTTCTCATTTTTTATGAAACAAACGAATATATCTCCAGCGTATAATACAAGGTGTATTCTCGAATTACACCTGTTCCGTGAATATCGAAAACTTGACGAGATTCGATTAATTTTTTAGATTCTCTTCGGGGGATCTAAGCTCCGAATTAGACGATGAACCGAACGCAGACCCTGGGATGGCCCCCATGGGCCGGCAAGACTCGACTCAGCTCTATCAGGGTCCACCGGAGCGGCCGCTGCAGTCTCAGCCTGGGCCTATACAACCCGTCAATCCGCCACCGATTCCGGGTGCACCGCCTTCAGGCCCGCCTCAGCCCGTAGGTGGAGATCTGAGTCTCAATCTGAGACCCGGTTCGAGAACCACGAGCGCGCCTTCGTCACCCGCTAAGACCCGGGAAAGCCTCCTCCAACGAGTGCAGAGTCTTACCGGTGCCGCTCGCGATCAGGTGGAATTGAAATTCTTGCGGGAAAGCTTTACGAGGCTTCCAATTCCATCGAAAGGAAATGTAGAATTTACGGATTAATTGGAACTTTCAGGGCGCTTCGATCTTGGGAGCCGCGGTATCGGGCGCCACTCGTGGCCCCTCGTACAGCAAGGACAGATGCTTCACGCTGCTAGTGATCGATGATCAGAATACCGACTGGAGCAAATACTTTCGAGGGCGTAGGCTTCACGGCGATTACGAGATCCGAGTCGAGCAGGCGGAATTCCGTGAAATATCGCTGACTGCCAGCGAGGCTGGCACTGTTGTTTCGATGGCAGTTTATCGTAACGGGACCAAAGTCATCAGGTTGGAATTTATATATATTTATATTTATATATTTTATTTGATACTTATTTGCCTTATGTCTCTAGATCCTTCAAGCCTGACTTTGTTCTGATTCGCCAAAATCTACGAGACGCCGGTGAGGATTATAAAAACCTTCTTCTTGGCTTCATGTATGGCGGTGTGCCAAGTGTTAATAACTTAACAGCAATCTATAACTTCCAGGTGAATATTTTTAGTTTTGTTATTCCATGATTTCTTCCGAAATTGTATAAATACGCTCTGACTCCGTTCTTTATTTATCTAACAGGACAAACCATGGGTATTTGCGCATCTGCTAGGTTTACAGCGCAGGCTGGGTAAAGACAACTTCCCGCTAATCGAACAGAGCTATTATCCGAATCATCGCGAAATGGTGAGTAAAAGCTTGTATTGTATCAAATTGTCATTATACGACTTCGTGATCTAAGTGTTTGCTTTATTCGAAATAAGAAGTGTATTTTGTTAATTAAAAAGATCACAATCATAAAAAATTACCGACACGACATAAATACGTTTAACACAAAGATATTTCTCTAGTATAATTAATAATTAATGAGTACAGTGTTTTATGCGACAAACATTGATCAAACAAAATTATTCCGCACATTTAATGATGTTATTCTACGTGATATGAATATTAAATTTCTCATTCCGACAGTTATAATAATTACAAAACGATTCTCTTTTTCTTGATAATACTAATGATAATTAAATGAAAAAGTTTTTCAAACTTTGTACTAAAGTCAATCCCCAGAGGGTATATTTGTCCGCAAATGAAAAATAACGTAAAGTCTACAGTCAGATATTGTAATTTCCGTAATAAAACTACATCTATTTCGCGTTTTCACTAATGAATATTACAATAATTAAAATCATAACTTTATACTGATTTTTATGTTAGTATTATATCCGCCAGCAATAATAAATATCTTATTGAAAAATATTTATCGTAATATTCAAGAATGAGTATAAAAATATATCATATATTAAATACTTTTAAATGAATGCCTACGATGACATTAACTAGCACTACATACGAGACGAAAAAAAATAATTTAAAGATGCGCATAATATACATTAACATTATATGTACAACTCATCGATCAGGTGGCTCTGGTAATTAAATTTCAATTTATAAATATTTTTTTCGTGTAGAAAAACTACATTTACATGTAGTGATTCTTAAACGATTTCGATAATTCTTTCTATACCAGTTATTCCGACATAATTTAAACTTATGATTATCATACGACGAGAGTCACTTAAACTTTTCGCAAAGGAACATTTCTGTGATTTTTATTAGCCGAATGTGAGCGAATCTAAACTATATTTATCCAATTTGTCGATATGTATAATTAAGGTATAGCGCCATAATCAGCCATTCAACTGATCTTTTACCTATAATAACAACCGAAAGAGTGAACGATTTCACTACGGCTCTCGCAATCTCTGTTGCTCGCGTTGCCTCTGATGCTCTTTTATGCAATTCTTGTACGGAACTGACGCGGTCCATGCGCAACCGCTAGGTCCCAACATGCACACTCCGAATTTCTCCTGACAATCTTGGGGCCCGGGTGCGCTCTCCCATAAACAACTTTTGCCTCCAACGGACTCCAAGGCTACTCCTTTTCGGTACCACGGTGTATACGTAATCTGATAAACAACGTTAAAAATTATATCGATGAACGTTCGGCGAGGACAGGATTCGAAAATGTGGGTCATAGACCTAGACCTTGGACGTTTTAAACGATCAAACATACCTGACATACACAGCCGTGATGATACAGGAGCCTGAAGCCTTTACGTTGCCTGCTGGTTATGGAAGACCACCTCTTTGAAAGGCCACAGATCGATATTCTTGGCTTTTCCGAAATTACTCTACCGCTGACCACGTAGATCTCGCCTACATCCAGAGTCACGCCGCACATAGTATCCATTGAGGCCGTCCACAATAGGTTGTGCTTGAGCGCACGATCCGTATTCTCGTCGGACTGGAATTCAAAAATTCAAAAAAGTGAAAACATTTGGCTCGGAAGACGGAAGAATAATTTACGAGAGACGAGTTGAATTTCGATTAACCGTTTCGAATGCTATTTTTCACTCCAACTCACCTTGAACACCCTATTAAATTTCACTTTGTAGGCAACTTCATACTCGTTAACTGGTATCATTTTCCTCACCTTCACGACGGCAACTGTGTAAAACGCAAACGATTACTCGACTTGAATAACACGCGTATCGCAAGAAAACTGAAATATCTCTCACCAAAATCAGATTCGCAGAATTGCACTTGTGGATGCATGTGCGCACAGGAGCACGCCGATACGTTCGACGGTGCTAAGGTTAACGCTAAGAGCAGCAAACACGATATTATCGTTGATCGCCACATCTGAAAAAGAAAGAGAAAATTTTGATGAGTCCGACGAAACGATCGATCAAACCGAATGATCCGCGCGATATCGAAGCGACTACTCATTCGATTCATAAATTTGGCGACCATTCTTATATTGTTCAAAGCGCAATCCAGCGTTATCGATAACTTGACCCACACGACTCACGAATTTCGCTCGGACCAATAGCTGGGTAATACGGAAGAACGTCTTATTCGACCTAGTTTATCGACGCCAGCTGGTCGAAATCTAAACATAGACGTAAAACGGTAACGAAAATTGCGACTAGAAACATCCCCAGCTACCAGAGAGCTCCCATTGACGATGCATCCTATGGCCGAGTAGTGACGAAAATAAACACGAGGGACACGTCAAAAACTGTAATTGGAAATGGGAAGATCAATGCTGTCTGTTTTCGCTAATGAAATGGCCACTTTGCAACAGTGATATTTGCTATAACCGAGACCATGCGAGCACTCTGTCATTATCTCGAATTTACTATCCTACCCGTACGATCTCTCTTATTAAATATTGATGGATGTGATTTTATCCCAGTCTTTTGCCTATTAATAAAAACTCATCCCTAACGAATTCTTTCGTTAACAAATGCACGGTTCGGAGCGCGTTATTAACCTCGTTCGCGTATCAATCCCACACGCGAGCACGCGAATTACGAATGGGAGTACCCGTTATTGTGATCAGCGGAGATAAATCACTCGTAAAAAGGACAGTTACCGAGGTGTAATATCACAGTGGAGACATGCACAATCGCATGTAACTCGTGGACTGGGTAATCATAGTTTGAGTCGCCGCTCGTACTGAATTTACCCCTCTGTCATTGACTTTGTATTACCAGCAGTAAACCTCGAGTCGAGTTCTCGGCACCGCGAAGAAAATTTATTGGCCGATCGACATTAAAATACTTATGGCCATATCGCCGCCCGTAGAAAACTCGCGTAGAAGAAAAATTATCGTTACAGAGATATTACGCACTAACCGGGGTCTAAGAATTTTATACATTATCGCTACGATTTTTTTATTGCGTCAAAGTTATCTTATCGAGAGAAAAACTTTCCTTGCGCGATCGCGAAAATGGCTGTTTTCCTGCGCGAATTCGGGATAATCTACGAGGAAGATGGGCGGAGATAAAGCATGGATGAAGTATGAATTTTTATGAACGAGAATGGGTGGGCCCACACCCAGATAAAACCATCCACATTCATCGGATGCACTTCACGCATCATCATGCAAAACGGATTGATCGAGGCACTGATGTCATAAACAGTTTCGTCCGCGTTATGATCTTTCTTATTTCGTCTTGTAACGATAAATACGGAGAAGGGATCATGCTCGTCTCGTGACGCATAGCGAATGACGACCTCGTATGGTTCCGGACGATTTGTCACGGCTCTTTGCGATTTACACAATTTTACCAGCAGTTACATTCTAGATAAGCTCGAGTAACGTCATAATCGCATTTCGTAATTACTCGACATCGGTAACTGACATCCCCGGTAATAGAGAAACCAAATGTGACCTACTCGAGAAATTTATTCGAATCCGTGGCATGGAATATCTTACTTTTTCTCGGTATTCGCTGAGAGTCGTACGTTATTGAGACATGAAAATAAAAATTCTGGCAATTACTTTGGTACTCGTCGCGAAAGAGATTAAGCGAAACGAGAGACCTGTCATTACGCGAGCCGTATAACCGAGACGATGCATTTCTTGTACACCTCGTATTTATGATAATACAAATGTATCCATTAACGCTATGCATTGCGAGCGCCTGTGTAATTTTCCGACGCACGAGCTTTTTATCGGATTAACGGCGAATTATTCAACAACCGCGAGACATACGCTCGCATTATGTCGTTCGCGTTTAATTCACGCTCATTCGTGTCCACTAAGAGACAAATCATTCTCTTCGGTAATCAAACGCGTGGTGAATTCGATCGTTCTGCTATTCGTGAAGTGATTTCGTTTATTATTTTTCATACGCTCGAAAAAGTGTGTCAAAATTCATTCTATCGAATTGTCAAAACGTTCTTTCAAAATTATCAAAGTAAACATATTCAGTCGAATTTTCTCACAATAAGTTTTCGTTGATATTACGAATTGTCAGCGAGAAAATAAAATTTGCACAGTCGACGAATTTAACGCACGCTTTGCGCGCGTCTACATCAAATTTCACGCGTGTCGTATTCGCTCGACATGCTCGCTGTCAGCGAGCCATAGTGAGAAAATTGTTGCGAGAGGGTTACCTCTCTCTTTCTCTTTCTAACGACAGGAACGGCAACATTATGCGTCCATCCGTCTGTTAGTCCATTAATAAAAGTACTTTAGGCTTAAATTGCGTACTATAAAACAATAACTTCCGATGACAATAACTCGACGAATCGTTGCGCATATTTGCGCTCGTGTTTTTCAATAAATTATTGATGCAGCGAGAAGAGAGGAAGTATCGAATTTATCGAAAGAAGCATCGCGATTGCGAGATCACGTTTCGATTCGTCAAACACGTAACCTTTCTCTGAATAGTTTCCGAGGAATTTTTTAAATTCTCCATCCTGGCCTTTCAGTTTGAAAAAATGACGAGTACAGCCAGTTCGTGTATCGGGACACTCGCTTTGTCAAGCGTGGTCGTTTCATAAGGTCACGGTATACCTGGATCTCTAATCCTCCGGTAAGCCGATCGAATGTGCACTCCGATAAAATAAGTGCATTATAATGACGCAATGTCGCGTCGATTCGATGCAGTCCGAACGAAAAAAAAAGAGCAACTAATAGGGGAAAATATTTCATAAACGACGCCGGTATAACGCGTCGACGCGAATCAGAGCGGATTCGGCATAAATCTGTCGACTCCTACGGCTGCCAAGTAGTCAGGTTCGACGTTTCACTGGGCTGCGTAAGAGGGATTCTCGTCAGAACTTGTAGGCAGTCACTTTGCATCGAATTTACGCTCGCCGACTGCGCCTCGGGTTTACAAGTTCGCCGAGCGAGCGGAGTGAAAGTGTAGCGAGATTGACTCGGCGCATCCACAGTTCGCCATAAGAAAAATTTTCCTTCGTCGTTTCGGGACTGGCGTCCGGCGCGATATAATTTTTTCACGGAGAGACGGGAGCCCGGGGAGAGTAAATGAATCGAGATTGGTAGGCCGATCACGAACGTGCCATATTTTATATCGACAGACCATTTTCGTCGCGCTGCTCGATTTACATACACTCATTAACCCGAGTTGTTTGTCGGCGTTCGAGGCTGAATTTTCCCAATGAATTAACGATCTCCGACTACTATCCCGTACGCGCAGGCGTCGGTTATTAATTTTTATCTCGCCACGTAGACCTCCTTCTGTTTATTTATACACACAAATTCGGTTCGACGGGATCTCTCACTCTCGTCGAAATGGATCGTTCCCGTTGCTCTTTTCTCTTCTTCCTCTCTCACATAATACAAAACCGACGAAATTTACGAGCTTGGTGTTAAAACCACGGCGAACTATTCGAATGAATATTCATCAGCCGAGCAAATTTGCTGCGGACGGCGTCCGCATTTATTTTTTTCCAGTGCTATTCGTTCGTCACGTTCGCGAGTCTCGTGCGAGATTGCCAGCGATCAACGAAATCGTTATTTATAGTCCGTGATAGGGCGGCGCGGTATTGCCCCGAGTTATTGTCTCGATAACGCAACGAGCGTGTGGGCAAAGACGTTTGTACGAGCCCGCGTTCCGCGAATCGAGACGCGATATTAGCGATTGGTTTGTTATGTTAAACACAGTAGCCGAGGCGTCGAGAGAGAGAAACAACGAGGCCCGAAATTCGATTCTCTTCTTTTTTTCTCACACTCGGATGGTTCTGTAAAAATTAACAGAGCTTATTTCGAGCGGCGAGAAAGCCGGATTGAAAGAAGTCGGAGAATGGAGTGCATTCTGCTCGAGGCGACGCGTACTCGCTAAATAGCTGAGCA
The DNA here is from genome assembly GCA_003055095.1 of Goniozus legneri. NCBI lineage: Eukaryota > Metazoa > Arthropoda > Insecta > Hymenoptera > Bethylidae > Goniozus > Goniozus legneri. The sequence goes on from NCVS01000254.1 coordinate 133,785, forward strand.
AAGTCTTGGGAGAGTCAACAGTAAGGAACAAAACCGCACGCGAGCGGCATCGTAATTTCATCGGGTTATGATGAAGGAGGCGCGTTATTTATGCGGTTATGGCAATTATCATCCGGCACGAACTAAATGCGGCTGCTCTCGCTGGATTTGCATCGTGATAGATTGAGCCGTTAAAAGGAGTAATAGAACGAAAAGAGCAATATTTGCATTGAAATTACGGGCCCGTTTGAGCCTCGTTTTTCCTACTTTTCTTCTCTGTTTTACTGCCTCATTATCGCTATTATCGAGTGCCGGTAAAAGAAAGAAAAAATAGGAAAGATAAGCGAGTTCGTGTCGAGGAGTTTTTTCTCCAACAAAACTATCGGGGCATTCATACGGAGAACGCGTTCGCGTGGAATGCGAACATCCCATCGCCTTGTTACGTAATTCGCTTGCCCCGCGGAACGCGTAGTCTCCAGACACTCGGACGCCAGCCGGGAGAAGCGTCTTAGGGAATAGCGATTCCTCCATTGGGCTGGAATAAATCATCCAGGGGTTAAATAGGATACCGCCCACCGGAATAAATTCGAGACTTTTCATCAGCGGAGAAATGAAAAAGTCGATCTAGTTCGTTTCGCATCCGCCCGTTAATGCGAGGCGTCAAACAAAGCAAGGTGAAGGCAATTAATACGACAATACGACGCTCATGCAACAATAAAGCGCAAATTGAGTGGAAAGCGCGTGTGAAATCATCCGTGAATTTCGAGAATCATTATCGATCCCATCGATAACAGCCAATAAGATTATTTATCTTTTAACCGTTTCGCCGAGTGTATACAATGATAACTCACGGTAAAAATTTCGTGAAATTTAGCAGGAGCGCGAAAACCGATCGAAGAAGAAAATAAATGCCAACGTACTTTCTCGGAAAATTGTTGTAGCTAAAAATAGGGTATCTCGTAACGACGAAATATCTCGCCTCTTATCTCGCACGAAATTTGCTTGGAAACACGCGGCTGGAAAAAAAATACTCAACCCCGGCGAATTTCCGAAAATGAGATTGCAAAAAAAGCCCGATAAATGTCGAGAACGCGTAATATGGGGCGCCAGTCTCGCGACGTCACAATGCTCTGGCGCTGGATAAAAAGAAGAAAAATAAATAACGACAACGCGTCTCAATATCTTTTCGACGGCACGTTCTCTATATCAATTTCTCTCTCTCTTTCTCATACATACACGCCTTCGCAAAAATATCCTCACATCGTTTACAGCACAAACAACCTTCCACTTTCACAGCCTCCACGGCTTTATTGCAAAAAGAGGAACCACTATACAAAGTCTCACGTCGAAAACTCTCACTCGTGATTTTCAATCTCCGGTGGATTCGCGAAAAAAATACGCGGTTTGATTAACGACTGACCTTGAGGGAGCCGACAGGCCGCTTCGTAAGTGCAAAACGAATTCAGGAAGAGCCTCGTGCAAAACTCGATGATCGGTGAATGGAAAAAATTTTCGACGAATACGCGAAATTCAATCGTGAATGCGATTATACGAGCGCAGCAGGTGGACGTATCTTAGACGCGCGTCAAACCGAGACTGCCCCAGTTCCATCGTATTACCGCTATTATATTCCGGACCAGCATCCGTGCATGCGTGCACGCGCGTGCAAGCCGTTTCGCTGGCTGTGCGTCGTCCGTGCCGCGCTTGGTAGCGGGGACGAGCGAGAGAGTGCGAGAGAGTACGAGAGGGAAGGGGGAGAGGGAGGGCGCGTGAGCTCATATGCCATTTTGCGAGCGAGCGACGAACGCTATACGAACCGCGCCAACTCATGCGATGAGAAAAGAAAATTTCGCGAGGAAAAATCTTTCGGGAAAAGTCGAGTCAGAGGAGCTCTATCGATCGTAAATTCGGACGGTTACGTCATATAAGCTGACCGTGCGGTGCATCGAGATAAGTCCGATTACGCGTCGCTCACGTTTCGTCTCCTTTCTCTCTCTCTCTCTCTCTCTCTCTCTCTCCTCCCAATTTTCCGTCTCTCTTGTATTCACTGCACCGAACGTTCACGGAATGACAATATCTCGTGACTTATCTCGCGCAAAACTAAATATGGAAAACGCGTAAACCGTACGTGAATAAAACGCGAGGTGAATTTCTGGCCCGATTACCGCACCGCTCGAGTTCCAAAACCGATTCGGTCTAATATTTCCGTTGGTTGTTATTGCAAATTTTATCGTCCCGTTGAATACGATTAAAGTCACGGTTCTGATCTCGTTTCTGGTTTTCCTTCATCGAATTGTTTGCGTACAATGATCGTTTGCCAGGACGCGAGTTTAAAAACTGGCCCGTAAAAAAATAAGTTTCTTTCGTCTGTTTCCCATTCGTAATCTCCTCGAGGCTTGTGGTTTTTCGGTAGGTAACCTCCCGAACGATTTTTTTCGCCGCGAGGTTTTTGGCCCCACGACTGAAATGGGTCAAAGTGTTAGCGGTCGCAACGCGCGGATAATTTCACTTAAGTCGAATTAGCCCGATTACGTTCTTTTGATTTACGAGCTCGTTCGCGAACTTACTACGTATTATCTCCTTAAATCTGTCGCGTATCGTACCAAGAAGCGAAAAAAGGAGTCGAGCTAAAAGAACCGCTGAAACTCGCGGCTCAAAAGCTTCCGGTCTTATCTTCAGCGCGGTAATCAGCGAATCTATATCTATCGTACTTTCTAATAGATGTGGAAAAGTTATTAGAATCGGAGATATAAATTCAAGCGAGTCGAGAGATCTTATCTTTATTTTTAGCCCGACTGAGATATCGGTGTTTTTGTTTATCGCGGCACTTATTTTCACGCGTATAAAATGCACACTCGGACTCCCCTGAGACTTCTGTACGAGTGGCTCCGAATTGAAAGAGATTCGCGTAGTGGACTTGATTAAACGCGGCAAAAGAGTCGTTATGAAAATCTCACGAGTGTATACAGTAATAACATCCTCCACTTTAATTTCGGTATTTTGCATCAAGTACGAGGAGACGACGAAATGAAATTCTCGTCGTACAATGCCGCAACCGCAGACGAGAGGTTGGGAGGGTAGCGTACGCGTTTGTGCACCAAAGTTGTAGGAAAAAAAGAGATTCACTTTGCGGTTCGTCGTTCCGAGAATCCCACCTCCTCTTCGGTAACGTGAAATCGCAAATTGCAGCTATCCAAGTTCGAAATAACGAGCGCCGATTACCGTCTAAGAGTTTCATTGAACCGGCCACTTCGATTCTCGGAGCGTAGAGAAAAATCCTCAGCCGGTGTCTCATCATCGGTCATTCGAACGGAATTTTCCTGGGAGCCCTGGAGAAAATTCGCTCCGGCCAAAAATTATTCGCGCAAACGATGTTTCAAGTCAAGAACAACAGATCTCGCGGATTATTTATAATCTCCAAAACGTCAGACCCGAGAAAATAATCCGGTCGCGCTAATATGCCCGCGCAATCTCAGCGGAGATGTACAGTTTCTCGTTTATATCGGCGAAACGTCAGGCGGTTTGATACCGAGAGCGACGTAGCCTGAATCTCGAATGTTTATCATCCGGAATGGCATTCGCGAGAAACGATGAACGAGTTTCGCGAGACTCGCGGACGTCTCAACAAATCGCTTGTTCTCGTTTTCGCTCATCGCTAAGCCGGCACGAGGCGGGCGAGAGGAGGGAAGAGCCCGAACGGATTTAATTATCCTCGAGAATTTTCCCCGTTTGAAGTTTTTTTCGCGGCGCACGCGCGCGCTTTCATCCGCGCGCACTTATCGCGATTCCTCGTTCCCGGTGAATGAGATTGTTGACTGCTGACTCACGCGCCCGTAGTAGAGCCATCTCGCGAAGAGGGGAGGGGGCAGCCGAGCGCACACGGGCTTTTAAAGAGCCACGAATACACATCATCGCGTGATCCGTAAGAGGATATATACGCCGCGTACGACGTGTTTACAAATGCGCGGCTTAAACTTTTACAAACCGAGCCTCCGTATTTGGCGAATTGAGAATCTAAAGGAGATCGAACTGGATGACGTCAACGCTGAGTGTTTACGGTCGCGACTCTGACGTAGGACCCGCCGAATTAACGAGAGACGAGTGATTCACGGTTACCAATTTTTACAGACTCCCACTGGCTTCTCGTCGTCTTCGCATAGTTCCCCGAAGCGCGACTTTCTTCGTAGAAATTCGAAAACTTATATTCGTCATTGCGCCCTATTGCATAAAGCTCGCGGGCTATAAATTACAACCTCAAATCGGATTCGTCGGAAAATTATTCTAACGCTATTTTCATATTTTTACGAGCGCCGACTGAAATGTCGCAACGTCGAGACCCAAACCTTGACCACAGCCAACTGATTGAATTAAAAAAAATACGACACCCGGCTAGTAGTAAAAATCGAATAACGTAAATTTATTCTGGCGAAAGTCGAATGCCGATTGTTTTCCTGTAATCGCTGTCGGGGAGGTAACGCGTGGGACAAAAAAAGTAAAGAGTACGTGCGCGAATTCGAATTTCAATCGTAAGGCGTCACTGCGACGGGACTGCGTCACGCGAAATTGCTCGATGGTGAATCCGCGTGGATCGTGTATCGAATGACGGCGAAGAAAAAAGAAGCAAGGAGGTGAGAGAAGAAGTCGGAGGAAAGAATACAGCCGGGCTGAAAGTGCATGACTAGAAGAACCGATATATTCGCGATGATGTAATACAGTCGGGTGAAACCGCAGCGAGAACCGGCCACACCCCGCGCACGCTTCGAGCCACGTGGAGTTTCGTAAGCCCTCCTCTTATTCTTCCTCACCAACTTTTCGGACGAGATCGACGACGACTCTCGCGCCACGGGGCTGCCGACTTCGATTTGCGCGCACAACGAATTTCAACGAATGGAAATGATTTCTCATGAGTCGAATGAATTCTTTTCAATTTTCACGAAACGTGTTCTATCTATCGATTTTCGGATGAATGAGATTATAGAATATCGTCTTTTGAAATACGAAGCAACCGGATGCGCAAGAAAAAATTCGTCGTAGGAAACGACGATTCGAGATGTTTTTCGGTTGGGTCTTGGACGCGCTGTGTCATAATAGTTGTTTTTTTCTCGTGGCGAAAAACTACTCATCGTTCATACTATAGGCGGACAAGTCGCTATTGTGCTTTCTTTAAAAAAAAAAAAGCCGTTCTATTCGCTATACCACTAGGGTTATGTTACTATTGTGAAAGAAAAGTGCACAGGGCAAAAAAGTGTCGCAGCTTCAGGAAGGGCGCGTTACGCTAGGTGTGAAATTAATGGTATTTCATACAGGAGGATGAAATTCTTTTTCGTTCTCTCGGAATTAGGTTTCACCAATTTTTTACACAATATGGAGATTAACGGAATTTTAATACAATATACGCAGGTATAGAAAGTATACAAGTTTATAGTGGGAAAGTCAATTTAGTTAATGATCGACGTTTGAAATGGCAATTCGTCTTATCGACGTTCACTTATCTTTTACGACTCAGTTATCGGTTACGTGATTCCTGCATATTAACAATTACCGGCGGATCAATACGAACTTCCATGAATGCGACATTCGATCCCTGTGTTGATAATTCTCGGTATTATTATCGCGCTATCGTGCCATATGTCGACTTCCGATTCCAGCGATTGTTCTTCGAATTGCATGAAAAATATCACCCTTTCGTCCCTACGATTTATCATTACATTAGTCGCGTATTCGATACGCACTATCAGATTCGTAATAACGATTCAATGAAGCCTGACCGACCGCAACTTGGACGTCAGCCAACTTTTAACGGGAGCATTAATCACGCAGCTTGTATAACCTCGCATAGTCATCTATTAATTTTCGGAAGGCGTTATTGGAACAAGGTTAACGAACGCAAATATAGCGCCGGTCGGCGGATTTTCCGTAACGAGAGACGCAATGGCAAAAACTTCAACGCCTACTAAGCACGTTATGTTATTAAAAACGCAAAAATAGTTTATCTCTGTCGGTCACGAAATCATGTAGTCCGAGAATTCTCGGAAAAAATAGTTCCATTTCGCAATTGCGATTGTTAGTCGATACGTTTAATAGGTAAATTATCTCCTTCTATGTTTATCGCAATAACTCGTTATCCATGAAACACAGACTACATCGCCGGAGGACCTTAATTACAACGAAACGACTGTTCTCGCAACGGTTTCGCAAATCCCTACCGCGAATGCGCAATTTTTGCACCGCGACTATATTGAAAATTGCGCCCTCAGCTATACGGTCCGTAATAATAAATGGCCAGCCGCGATACGCGGCCCTTTCGATTGACTTTCTCGGAGGCTCTATCGCGATACGCGCCTTGCGAAATACATGAATTTTAACGACCGATATAATAATTATACCCCATATTAATATCATATTTATACGACGCGTAGTTACATGCAAATTTGTCGAGCCATCCATCATGGATCTATAAATAAACACGGCATTTCCTCGGCTCGTACATCGCGCGCGTGTGATAACATTATGCCGATTCTGTGATTTATACGACCGAGCGAGATCGATACCTCGAAATGTAAAGCGAGAAAATCGAATGTCCGCACACGCGTCTCTGAAAAATGTACCAGCCGGTATAAATCTTACCCCATGCATATTTAGATACGGCATTTAACGTCATTTGAGTCTCGGTCTACGAAACTTGTACGCGATTCAAATTTTAGCTGGGATATCGCGCGGGTGAATATTTAACGCGGGATTCGAGCGAATCCTCTTGCCGAATCTCGAGCGGTTTCCTCTGCCGAGCAAACGAACATGCGAATACATACGCGAATATAACGCGAGTTACTTAGCTCGAGTTTATACGCGTTCCGGACTAGCCGGTTGGCGCCACTTGGTCCATTGGCAATATATATCTACACACGTCATATTAAACATCACGGTTAGTTTTAACGCGCGCGATAAATGTAATATCGTACACGAGCTCGCGAGGAAGATAAATTACGAGGCTGTGTCCGCGCTGTATATGCCTACGCCTCTTCGATCGACGACTGGGGAAAAAATGACTGAATTCCCGAGGAATTAGCCGAGATATATTTAAGCGTCACGAGTGCGGAATATATCGCGCGGTGGGATCGATATTAACAGTTACTCGGGAGCGCGATTATATTCTTCTCGCGTAGTCGCGATAAAACGAAATTACGATTCGAGGCCGGCGTTTGAAATACGATCTCGTTTCGGCTATATGTATATTTTTGTGCGCCGTATACGGCTAAAAATCTTGCTCCTATGCGCGCGTGCGCTCGCGCGGCCTCGCGCAACGGTAAAATATGAGCGGTAATGTCAAAGGTTAAACATCGCGAACTCTCGACGCGCACAGCGGTCTCGTTATACGCCGTTGCGATGCGGCTTCGGCTCTTGTTTATATACGACGCGTTACGCTCGCCGGCGTGACTATCGGCCGACTATTTCGCGCTCGCGCCGGCACGTGGGAGAGCCGATCGTTAGCGCAAGAGCGTGACTCCGCGAGAGTCGAAGCGCTATTTTCCCCCGATGAATTTCGCGCCCGTGAAAAATGGCTCGTGAATCATTCGCGAAGATCGTGTTTCGGCGAAAGAGTTTTTCCGAGTCCGGGGAGTGCGTAAATCCTCGAGTATACCCTCTTCGCGGCTTTACGGCCGGTTTTATCGCGGGAGACACGTGCGCTGGAAAAATTCGAGCCGCTAGGAGCGTCCGGACGCCCGACCGAGAGAGACGATTATAAATTATCGATTATCCACACGAGGCACTTACCGTAATTTACGTAACGCGTGCCTCCGGTCGCTCACTCCGGACGAAATGAAGATCGAAGGAGCGAAAGATCGAATCTTCTTTCCATAAATTACTCCGAAGATCGAATCCTCGATGACTCGATAAAATTCCAATAACGCTCCGTCAGAGGGAGAGAGATTCTCTTCGCGAATCGTTTTTCGCTCGACCAACGCGGAACAATGCGTACCAGACCCGCGAGAGGATCGAGATCGCGATCGGGCGCAACGTCAACGCGGAAACGCGACGAGACAGCGCGCACAAGCCCCTCGTTGATGAATCTTATATATAGATACCTTTTCTCGATCCTTCCTCGTTCTCCACGGCGACTTTATTTCGTTCCCTCTCTTCACTTTTGTTCCTCTCGTCCTGACCTCAAAAGGTCACGCTTGTCACCGTCGATGCGGCCATTGGCCGGTTGCCCTCCCCGAAGACGCGTATATGCGCGCGTTCGTTCTTGTGTTTGCGTGTGTGTGTATTCGCGAAAGACTCTCCGGAGAGAAAACTGAGAGCGAGATGCAGAAGGGGAGAAAAAAATGAAGGAGAGACAGCGAGAGAGCGAGAAAGCGACTTTCCACGCCACCGGGGACGAGCCGGGACTCGATGATGGGCCTCGCGTGACTGCTTATCCCTTCTATATGTACACACAGCCCGAGGAGAGCGAAGGATAAACGAAACACTCCTACCTCTCCTTGCACTCGTTACCTTGGGCAACGCGGTGCGCGAAATTTCGGCGTGCGGCCTCGAGAATACTCGCGAAGGTTGCGTGCGCGTAAACGGGAGAGTTCCTCTCTTACCCTGCGATACTCGAAACTTGACGTTCGCGCGCGAGCTTCGAAAAGCAAATGCAGCACGGAGAGACTCTACGTTCCTCGGCGTTACGATCTTACGTCGTGCCACGGCACTGTCGGCGTCTTGCTTCCACCGCGATTCGCGTCACTCTCGCTCGCAAACCTTCTACCCTCCCCACCCCTCTTAGGCTCGCTCTCCGTCTTGCTCGCACGAGCGCGCGTACGCGCCTCTTCCCCCTCTTTTGCCGATCGCCGCCGATCGCCGCTACTTTCGTACCTCTACTCTTCCTACTCTTATTTCACAGCTCGCCGTCTCGCTTCCACCGCGTCTATATACCATTTCCTTCCACGAGCTTCTCCATGGGATTTTCTCGACTACGACCATAGAATTCCACCGGGGGGCTCGTATAGATTCCGTTCCGACGTTTCAGCTTCCTAGAGATCGGCGCGCTCCAATCGCTACCTCGCACTCCTTCCTCTATCGTTAGTTCGTGCCTGATCCTTGTAGCTCCCATTGTACGCTGATAACAAAATTGATAAGTCAACTGAATGGATAGCTATACTAGCAGCAAAATGAGATGAAGTACAGTTTAGAAAAAGATTTATTCTTTTGCGTGATAGATATTCGAATAATTAATTTATCGGTATTTTTTCTTCCTGATTAAAGAAAGATGGATAGGATTTTCTATTTGTAAGATTTTTTCGATAAGAAAATGAACGAGTTGCAACTGCAGCCGCAATTATGCACACGCCAGTGTTGTAAATCTCCGTCTTCGCGACTCTCGAGATCTGGCCAATATGGTAATGCCACAACTCAAATGAAACGTTGCCAACATCTTTGCAAACCCATATAGGCACTGCTGTAGGATCTTGAGTGATTTAAATGGGCCACAATTACCGTCCGATTTATACGACGAAGAAAATTGATTACGGCTTTTGTTCGTCATTAACTCTCGAGTTTTCGATTTCTTTTTTATCCAAAATCGTACATTATGTAACACGATGATATGTAGCTTGGAGTGAAAATTCTTTAATCAAGAGAACTCTCGATAGATGAAAGCGCTTATCGCGCACGCATTATCCTTTCGAAATGCACTCGAGCTCCTTTTATGCACTCGGTGTCGCCCGGTAATAAAATTCGACGGCTATCGGGCGTCAACGATACGTTAAAGAAGGGTTCGGACATTACGCTCTTTTCCCGCGTCATTCGGTTAACTCAATTATCGCTCTGAAAAATAAAATTTGAGCACTGACGGCGAGAGAACGAAGGACTCGTATGGTTCATTTTCTCTTTATGGGTGGTCGTTTTATTTTGTAGCGTAATAAAATTAAGCGTGTATCCCTCTGTGTTTATGCGGCTTATCGACCAGCGGTAAGAGTAATTTTCCACTATGCTCACGAAATTGTTTGACACGGGAGAATTATTTTACGATGATTAACTACCTAAAATTGAGGCTATTACCAATTTTTCTGAATTATATACGAAAGCGCGGTTGAATTATCGCCCGGCGTTTCTTTTACATGTTCGTAGGTTAGTGCATCTCGATATCCTGTTGTGATAAAACTGGGTCACGCTCACGGCGGAGTTGGCAAGGCACGTGCCGAAACGAATCAAGAATTTCTGGATCTGGCTTCCTTGGCCGCTCTCGCTAACTCCTACTGCACCTCGGAGCCTTACATCGACACGAAATACGATGTGCACGTCCAGAAGATAGGAAACAACTATAAAGCCTTTATGTAAGCAGATTTGAGTTAACGAACGAACTCTCTTCGATGAAATTATTTGATTTGGCGAATGAAAAAAATTCCAGGCGGAAGAGCATCAGCGGAAATTGGAAATCGAACACGGGCTCGGCTATGCTGGAGCAGCTCGCGATGAGCGAGAGACATCGCGCGTGGGTCGATCAAGTGGCGCAATTATTCGGCGGGTTGGATATATGCGCGATCGAGCTTCTGGTAGGAAAGGACGGTAAGGAGCACATAATCGAGGTGAACGACAGCGCGCTATCTCTGATGGGCGATTCCCAGGAGGAGGACAGACGGCACATCGCCGATCTGGTAACCGCGAAAATGCAGGTGAGGGATTAATTCGTTATAACGGTCGAGGGTTCTCTCGCTTTAACGACTTCACACTCGACGTTTATTTTTGTAGGTCTGCTGTCGGCCTCCAGGCGTCTTGACTAAAACCGCCTCGAGAGGTTCAATGTCCGGTTCGAGTCAAGTAACGAGCCCGGTTGAGGACCGAACGGCGACTTCGACTGCACCGCTCGGATCCCACGGCAGTATTGGCTCGATGACGAGTATAGGAAGCGTGGGTTCGGTTGGATCGACTACCGCAATGGCGGGAGACGTCACGGCCTCGGATAGTCATCATCAGTTACAGCGTCGGGATTCTCAAGGTTCGTTTGGTCTTTTTGTTTTTCAAATATTAACATGTCTCTGTTGATTTTTTTTTCTTCTCGAGAGCGAGAAAATTTTCGGAGCGAGAAAATACGTAAATAAATTTCCATATTGCAGCCTCGCAATCGAGCACGGTGAGTAGCGCGCCTTCCACCGGTCGACGTCCAGAAGAGTCTTCAGGCCCGAGACTGCCGTTCCATCGACAGAGTAGTCAAACACAAAGTCAAGGTGAAGATACCGAGGATACTATGAAGAATCTGAGAAAAACCTTCGCTGGCATTTTTGGAGATATGTAAAGAAGGAGTCGGGAAGAGAAGAAATAACAATGCCGCTTGCCAAAAATTTGAAAAATTTCACAATCCGAAGGAGATAAATAAAATTGATCGCGCGGTGAGCAGAAGATAGGAATATGTCGCGTTTCGCAATGATACGCCGAATGTAACACTGACATTACATCATACCACCTACGTTTTATGTCGTATTTAATGAATAGCGAAAATATTACGAATTTTGGGAAAAAATGGCTCGATAAAAGCACCAGGTATTTATATATTTGCAGATTGCCAAAGGCTACTATTCAACTATCGTGGAATATGCTTCGTGAAGATTATATTTCTCACGGCATAATTACAACTCATTCACGATTTTTATGAGTATTTACTTAAAATATAATTAATGTACGTTATTTCGTTTGAAACGTCCAATTAACGTTCTTCAACTACTGTGTATGAGCACGAAACGTAGCTAAATTATATGTTTTGTGTAATCCAACTGGACGGTGGTAGATTCTGTAACTTGTAATAAAAATTATAACGAAATCGTATAATATAAGGTGAAGAAATTTAGGCCCTTCAGGTTGTAATCGAAAATGTAATTCACCTTCGAAATCCTCAAAAGTCAGTTTTTTTCTTTCCATCTCTATACGACACTTGCGCAATAATAGCACATAAATTATCGATATTTTATTCGAGAAATAGTTCCGTAAATTCCTGGCATCTCCTCCATAGTTCCTACTTGAAATTTTTTCCGGTCGAGATAAAACGAAATTTTCACTATCGTATCATGTTTGAGAATTACGGTTGTACAACTTTTAGGCTAAATTTCAGGGCGATACGATAAACATATATTAAACTAACTAAAATTATCAATTACAAAGAATTTTTGGTCTGAAGTACTTGTAAAAAAATATAACAGTATTTATAAGACAACGATTTTGGAATGATCGACTAAAAAAGAGGAGATTCGGGCATTATACTGAACATTTTACACTTAGCTAATACTTTGGTAGAACGTTGATATTATTGGTGACAATAATATCCACTGGAAGTAAAGCTTAGGTGTCCATATTGTAAGCGCACAAATAGGTTTTAAGATTTAAGCGTAAATAGCAAATTCAACATCGCGAAAATAAGACGAATCGAAATTAATTGATGACTCTTTCGGAAATTCGCAGTGTTAACTCGTACAAAATGTTCTCTCAGCATAAAACTCGTGAAACAAGAATTTTGGGAATCTTGACGTCTTACTTCGCGGCGTCGAATGCGTTTGTATTTACTCGATTTAATTCATAACCTTTTTTTGAATATTTACGAAGGAAAAAATCGCTGAAATCGTTATGTACAAGGCGGAAAAACTTGTAAAAATTCAGAAAGAAGTAATGATTCGTTAATTCTAAGTATATATGAACTTAAAAAATACGCCGAGTTGAAATTGTAATCGAAAAAAATAACTTCGATCGGAAGCAAGTAACGTCTAGATTTCTTTTTATAGGATACACGTCGCATAGAAAAATCTGCAAATATATACATATGTATATGAAATATACCAAGCAGAAAACGAGCGATCTTGCATTCATGTCGTATTGGTACTTTGCGATGCGTAATACATTCGGATGTGCCGATCACAAACTAAAAAGAATGACTTCACCGAATAGCAACCCAAAGGCTGAAATATTCGTTTTATAAATTTATTTTGCAACGAATGTATCGTGGCATCAGCTCTGCAAGCATGAAAGAATTTTGGTAATGCAATACTCCTGTACTATAGCGTTTGATAATTCATGTTCAACTGTAGCGTCGAGGATAATTTTAAACAACTGTTTAAGTGATTTCGATGTGCATGAATAATGCACCGAGATAAAAAGTCTGTATGTACCACATTGCATTTCAATATTGATAATACTTAACTAAGTAATTAATTTCCGTAAGTAATAAGCACTTTTACCTACATGTCTTAGATTTTAAACGTTAATACATGTATAAACGATACTGTTGTTGTGAAAGCTTAATCTGCATTTGTTACGATATAATAGCGAAGGTTGCTAGATATCTAATTTAACTTGTGTTATATTCACTCAATGGAATACGTATACTCGATATACTGCTGTTCGTAACTCGCTAATTGAAAGTTTGAATATTACAAATATACTGAAATTCTTTACTAGATTTTTTGCGTCGTGTTGATGATATGAATATTATATTGATATGCATTGAAAATAGGTAGGGAATTATAAAGTGTAAAAGACTCGATTAGCAAATCGCACTTGGAGAAAAATTTTGATTGCAGACACGCTAAATTACCTTTACGTTATTGGTACTTGAATTGCAATTAATTAGTAAGATGAAAAATTATTCTTCGGTTTGATTAGTATAAAAGTTCAATTATTTACTTTTAATGTGCCTTGACACTCCCAAGTGGCCTTCGTGTCATAATGGTCGTATTAAACTATTCATCAAATAATTCAGTGATTGGAAAGTGAACTTTTGGAAATAAATAAGTAAGAAATCATTAGAGTTCTGCATTTCAAACGTTTTTCAATGTTTCATAATAAGTAGAAATTTTTTACAATATATTCATATCACATTTAATAATATTTTTCATTGTCCTTCAGCACTGCAGTTAATAACCGAAACACCGTCCAAATAATATTGTGGATCGGATAACATTTTGATGAGTTTATTAACCACGCCTTCAGCTAATTCAAGCTTCATTTCACTAAAATTGTACTTTACGGCGAAAGTGTTAGTCGGCTTACATCGAAAATATTAACGAGTAGCCAACAAAAAAAATTTTATTTCGAGCAGTGTAATAATGACTTCACACACATGAAATATCTACTTAATGATCTTTGTATATTATCGTGCACTCTATATGGTAACTTATATAAATTTTATGCTTGATCTAATTATTAGACTGGGAAACAGATACTCGGAGCTGTTGCCATGATACTTGAGGAGAATGACAAGCGATTACCAAAAATGGTTAAATAAACATTAATTAATTCGAGACAAATGCGTAGACGATGGTTAAGGATAAGTAAAATCTCAGGGGTGCGAATCAAAGCACTAGGTAAGATAGCTACTAGTGAGGGCAATTGGATTCAAGTGTTGCAGCCTAGAAAAATCATCGACATCGATTACAGCCGGTAGACAGACTAGTTATAGAACGCGCTTCTTCGGATGTATCTAATTGAATGACTAATTACAAAAACAGAATCACAGATGGTTATTGAAAATGGCAAGTATATCACGTAATTATCTGAATGTGACATTGTCGTAAGGTGCAATTTGCGATCAAGATAATACAATATCTATATAGTACAAAATATTATTTACGAAAAAGTCATGAGTTTTAAACATAGCCAATTACTTCGTTACTAGTACGATTATTTTACTAAGATATTGTTTATCGATTCTCCATTGAGGAATTGTTGCTTTTTATGATATATATTTTCGTTACTCTAGTAAAGCACTGTACAGAACTGAGTTGAAAATAATTGTTGATAATAGCCTTATGAAATGCACAGCGAATACAGTTTATGACCAACTGCAATTATACACGACATTCTAATGATATAAAAATAATAATGCTACATGAAGTATTCAGATTCGGACAAATACGATAATATATTGTGCATTTATTATTTCATTATTGATTGAAAGTTTATAGCGACACCCAAATACAAAAAATATTGCTTGTCTGATTTAAACTCCCAAAACGTTCTTACGATATCGTGAGCGGAGGTAAAATATTTTATTTAAATCAGATATCGTGGCTATTTACGAAGAAGCGAAGAAATTGAAAATACGTTAGCAATATACGAAATTTCGATAGGATGAAGTCTTGTTATCGAGAATATTCGTGATAACTTTTACTTGCCAAGATGATCTATTGTTGTGAAGTATCTTATGCATTCCATGCTCATCAATAAAACAAATTGTTTCTTATGGGTCGAACGATATAGCGGCCAATGATCTCTCTTAGGATGAATGTATTAAGAGCGTAGTTAATAGATAAAATTCATACCCATCCATTTCGGAGCATTCACGATATCACATTCCAAAATAGAACGTTGAGTTTTCTCGTTAATGGAGTTTACGTTTTAAGTTTTCGGTTAGTGGATGATTTTTGTCTGAAAATAAACTGAATATACATACTCATCATCACCATATCTCGACATCTCGAAACGATGCTTACACGAAGCCATAGACAGTCATATATCAAATCATCTGTCTGTATAAAAGCACGATCGCATAGAGAATAAGCGTTAAGTATTTAATATTATTGATACAAATATATAAATAAATATTTCACTGTATTCGAGCAAATACGTCAGTGCTCATCGAGACAATAACGATATTACTGTTAAAATTCAACACATCAGTTTCGCAACAATCTAAATTTCAATAATCGATTTAGGTAAATAATTTAATCTCGATGAATAAATGACGATTTGCTGCATGATAATATTCATCGTCAGTACGTGTCTCTGTGTAACGAATTTATCACATACAAAAATAATTACATGAAATAGTAACTATATCATTAGAGCGTACATTGGCGTCTCTCAGCGCCATATAATAAGTTACCTCCTTGATTTCAACGCGTGCTAGCCACATGTATGATATCCACATAACGCATACAATTAAATCGTAAATTAGTGCTATATGCGTACTTATATTATAGTACATGTCGATGTTATAAACTCATTATCGTAATAAAAAAAATAACAAAAATCAGCCTACTGTGCCGAGGTAATGAAGCAACGTTATATGTTAAGAAATAATGAAAAAAGCGCGGGTCTAATTAATTTACTTAGATAATAAATACAATTCGAGCATCAAACAGATGACGCAATAGTTACACGCGGTATTCTAGAATGACCATATTTCCCTATAATAAAAGGTCACTAATGCATTGTTAAAAATCGTGATTGTTGTATGTAATTCAGAGAGTTATCGAAGATGCGTTGAAACGATTCACAAATAATTGCAAGACTTTCGGTCATATTGTTTTCGTGGTCCGTTTCGCAATTGATTTTCATTATGACACAACGTAAATTCAATTAATACCAACAATGAAATCTCTATGCTGTTATAAAGAAAAAAAATAAACGGAGTTGTAAGAAACTTGGAAACCTACCTCGAAGATAATGACGCCGAAAATCTAAAATTGAACAATGCTTCAATTCGATGCATAGTCGTTCAATAATATCGAATCGTTTAAATGACTTCATAAGCAATGCGTAGATGTTGTGAAAAAATTCGAATCTGTAGTGAATACTTTTAAGTATACTGTAGTATGGATCGCGTGATAACGTAAAGTGCAAGCTCGAGATAATAAAATCGCTAATAAGGCAGAATTGTAATTGATATAAGAAACTAAGGGGATAGAAAATTAAACTATTTCAAAAAGCGAAACAATATCTTCTTTTACCAATGAATTCTATCTATGCGTCGATAGCAGGCGTTGCAAACCGTTAAGACATTTCGTTCCGCTTTCATTTTTGGTTTTCGTCAATTTTTCAAAAGTGGAGAAATTATTAAAGGAGCAACGAATTTCTGGACTTTGGATAATTCAATCAGCTGAAGTCAACAACGCCTGTGTCGCGGTCATATTTTTAGCTTAGATTGCACAATGCGTGCGAATATTTATCAGAAAGGCATATATCTTCTAAGAGTGAACGACGAGGGTAGATTAAGCCATACATAAAATGCGAGTTCTATCTGTCATCGTTACTATTAAGGATTATCAGAATTTGAAGAAACTCTAGTATTAAACTTGTAACATTAAGCTTAGTTGTAGTATTTACAAAAAGCGTAGTACAATATGGTTGAAAAAGGCATACAGATCTGCATAATGAAATCTATGAATAAAACTAAACTATTGGTATACGGCAGGTGCTCGTTATTCTTTGATAGCGGAAAAGCTGTTTTAATTTTCTAATCTTTTTACGATTATAGAATGAAAATTATGATAATTTTGCTATTTGGAAAATTATAATATGGGAAAAGGTCAATGCATTCGACTGTAACTCAAAATCACTTGGGGCCAGAAGTATGCATATTGTCATTGATCTGGAAAATCGCTGTAAAATAAAGCACTCGTAGAATTAGAATGGAATTTGAGAAACAATATACGGGTCACAGAAGATGTAATTCTGCGTATGATAAAGAATGACGAGCATTTAGCAGCATTTTATGGATCATCGGAAAAGTGCAGTTATGTATTCACAAGATATACTCAGAGATATGAGAACTCATATGAAATTTTCACAAACATTAATGAAATCAATGAACGAATACGAGTGAGAAAATAGATAAATAACGAGATATTTCGCCTTCTAAAATTGATTGGTTCAGTGAATAGGTATTTCGATCGATCCTTGCTGTATTTGCACGTAACCTATTGATATTTTTTGAAATTAAAATCTTTACTCTGAATTATTTTGTTTCTTATATTTAATCAAAATTAATCATTTCAGTTACTTAAGTCTTCATAAAAGCAACTAAAATGTTGAAAAATGAATTTTAACACTAATTTGTAATTAGTTACGTTTCATATCATTATCTCATACTCTAAACCAAGATTATTTCTGTTATTGTTGTCTACTATTACTACATTCATCACATATAAATCAACTGCAAGGTATAATAAACGTGTGATTTTGTGGCGACATTGTCCGCGATATTTTCCACAATTTACATACAAACCGAGCAGCACACACTAAAAACCCCGAACCCTTAACACCAGAAAATCGCACCGAAAAATAAACGGAAATATAACCGCCAGTAATTATTCCAAATATGGTAACGAGAGAGCTCTACCAGCAATAGATATGGGGTCCGATATAATTAACGTAAACCCCATGTAGAATCTGTTAAATCATGGTTAATACAATATTAAGCTAAAATGTAACAATAAAAATATAACTGAGCGTAATTTAATTCTTGAGCTTTTATTTCCCTTCGTTATACGTAATACTTTCGATGAGAAAATTATTATCGATATAGCATATTAAATGTTATAAGTAAACTGAAAATCACAAGTATATAGAAGAATTCAAACAACCGATTTGTCTAGTTCTGTGTTTAAAGAACGATTTTGATACATGCCACCTCGAGCCAAAGAGGTACTGAAACTGCTTTTACGTGGATAGTACGTTGTAGGAACGGTGTGAATTGACGGTGCACGCCAGCCATAGTCCATAGACGTGCTTCTATAACTCGGGTGAGGAAAAGACCCTTCACATTCACGGTAACCTTTCAGAATACCTGCACAAAGAGAAGGAACAAAAAGTGTGAATCTTGAGACATACTTACATTTAGTGAGGAGTGTAAAAATGTATTTTTTTTATTTTCAAAGTTACATGGTCAATATCAGAGTTCGATCTTCACACAATTGTATGGATGCTGATGATGATCACTTGTACAAGTGTAGAAACCATTCACATCCGAAAAATGGGTTACTAAAGAATTATTTATTTTGAAACCTGGCTCTATTGTAACATTTCTAAAATTGACCAATGCAGACATTTCTACATAGTGGAATTCATTGTTATTTAGAAATAAAGACGATAAGTTATCTAATCCGTCGAAAGCTCCAGATGTTAAGTTGTTCATCATGTTCCCATTTAACCAAAGCGAATTGAGATTTTTAAGATGACGGAAAGTCCCACGTGGTATCACTTTAACATGATTTCTGCCTAAATCCAATTCGTGTAACTCATATAGGTTGAGAAAAATTGCTGGATCCAAGTAAGATACACCATTTCTTGACAGGTACAACAAATCTAAATATTGGAGACCATTGAACGTTCCGACAGGAATTTCAGATATTCTGTTCAGATCTAAAGCTAAAATTTCCAGTTGCTTCAGTCCTTTGAACATATTTCTCCTCAAAACTACAGTATTATTTGTAACGTAAAGTTCACGAAGGTTAATAAGGCCCCTCCATAATCCAAATTTTATATCAGAAATAAAATTGTTGTCGAGTAACATTGTTTCCAGATAACGTAATTTTAAAAAAGTACCATTCTCGATATCACTAATTGCATTATTCCTCAAATCCAAATATTCAAGATGATTCAAATTATTGAAATAATACTTCCTTATGACAGTTAAATCGTTATCTTGCAAAAATATAGCAGAAGAATTATCGACTTGAATAAAGGCATTCTCCGAAATGTCAACGAGTTTCAAATTTTCCAAATGAAGTTGGATATTCTCAGCCGTTTGTAATGCCTCAAAATTTTCGAAGGTAACGCTCTTCAAGACCCTGTCAACTATGCACACATTCAAGTGACTATGAACCCGGCAATCCTCTCTTTTCGCGGCGATGTTGTTGACGTTAACGGACAGTAAGAGATAAGGCAAGAGAAGAAAGTGCATGATGCGTGACGGGTCTGAATATGTACTGACCTCGTCCGAGGCAAACATCTTACCATATATGCTATGTAGTTATTTTACTCTTTCACGAATGCGATATTACCTTAAATACTCTTATAAGTATTTTTACACCATCATTATCTTTTCCGTTAAATTCATTAATCACAATCACAAATAGATAATAATAGAAAAACTTATTAAGTCATTGAGAGAAATTTTTTTCTTGAAAATATCGTCTAACTTTTATATGTTGTTTAACTTTAGTCAAATATTTTTAAAACATACTTGGATACATGAATCGAAGTGGGAGTTTTCCGGTTACATAGGTTTCATCTGTTCGTGGACCTGGGAATTTAATCCTCTGACCGTCTATGTTAATTTCACCAGCACAAGTAGGACACAAATCATTTGACATCTCCATGATTGCTGATTAGCAGTTATATTCTAATAACGAATCAATTAATGGTTCATGATGTCAATTTCTAACACAGTAATATGGAACACGTGTTGACATTTTAATCTATAATTTTGTAGTCGAGATAAGTTGATTAATCGCGTTGCTATTGCTGTGAGTTACCATGGAGATAATATAATACTGCTAGGGATTAGCGAGGTTGGCGAGTTTAATACTATTACTCGCAAAACAGTATTCTAATTTACCGATCCGAAATTCCCGCAGTCGGACAGGACGAAAACTTCTTTCATCAGCTTCGTCGATACTAAAATCAGTTAAAACTATTTATTTTCATTTTGAAGATTCAATAATTATATATGTTTTATATCTTTTAAGAAAATCGCCAATCGTATAAAACATCTAGGATAGATTGAAAAGACACGAACTCAAAATAATAAAATACGAAAAGCCTTTTGTTAGCTAATCATGAGGTATAATATAACTGATACGGGTGCTTACTTACAAATGGAAAAAGGTCATTGAGCCCAGAAGGTGAACGACACCATTTATGTTTCCTGTCTTATTTAAATTCACGTAAAACAGTATTTACATGTACTAGTATAACAATTTATCAACGCAAATTATAATTAACGCTTGAAGCACAAAACAGTTACTGATATTTTGTAAATAAGAAGAATTATAACGCAGTGCACGTACAGTTTTTTCTATATGCTTCAAACAGAAGAATATAATTTTAATAAACAATTTATGAAACCAATAATTTTGCTGTTGAAAAACTATTCACTACGAGGGCTTTGAATCTTTCATCCATTATAAATAACATCTGTTATATTGAATTTTGACGCTACCAATACACAAACACCTACACGCATAAATAACTGCGGACTTAAATGAAACGATTATCAATGCCCTCACTTCCAGTTGCGGTCTACCGCTAGACCGACCCGCTAACATAATTGGTTTCCCGCAAAACAATTCTCACAATTCTTCGAATAAGTGAATTGGTGAAAAATAAATAATTGGTTACGAATCCAATGTTTATTGTAGTTAGTCATTGTATGGAATAAGTGTATTTGAATAATTTGTGTTATTACATTATACGAATAGAAAAAATAGACATTATGCTACATAAATAGTTAATAAATGGTGTTTTCATATCATCCGGGAAAAATATATCCACGTCAGTTATGAAAGTATGACCAGCTGTGTTTCCACCTACTCCCTCGTTACTCAAGAGTATTACAAACTAACATTGCATAAGAATATCAATTCAAGTTTAAACGCTGATAAGTCCCTTGGTAACAGGAAATACGTAAGGACATTTTATACGCGAATCTCTAATTGCGGTAGTTCCGCAGTTTATTTCACATTATCGCAACATTTGTTCAATTTCTTTCTAACACATAGCATTTTGTAAACTAAAAATATTAGTCGTGAAATTAAGATCCACTATTTTTCCTATCGACTGAATTTAGACGCAATTTCATTAAATTACGTATTATCTGGTACAAGGTTATATTTTTATCTTAACCTATAAATAAATGAATTTCTTTAGAATTTTCCATTTAAAATTCTATAAATATCATTCAATTTATAACACTGACAACTAACTTTAAGCATCGTCAATTTTAAAACACCTAATGATGAGTAATTATTCTAACTTCGAGAAGATAAGAAGTGGTGGTTTTGCGATTATACCGCATCGAGTGAGAGTTGCATCGTGAAAACATAAATAAGTATTTGGTGAAATGAAGAAAGTGTAGTTTTCGTTCAAAATTATGCATTGCAGCGTGATGCCGATACAAAAGTTCTCGGAAATCAGTTACCGCGCTAAATGCGTGGCAGTGGAGAGTGAACGCGTTTTGGGAGATTTCTTTATCACCCAGCAAACAAAGAATTCGGTTTACTGTGCTGACGGTTACCATTGTCCACCAATTTATAAGAAACGCAAACGAAATCTGATACAGTATTACTATGAAGCACCAAATTTTATGGAACTCAACAGATCGAATAAAGGGGATGAAAAATCCAAAACAATTATCACGAAGAATCGTCGCTCGCAATCGCTTCATGAAATTTCGCATCATAAACCAGTAATTATTAGAAAAAATTCTGAAACAACTTACGATGCTCTCAAGGAACCTAAGGTACATTCTTTGTTGCATAATTTTAAGTAAAATTACGTTTCTGAATTAAATTTTTAAAGGTGTATCCATCGCCTTTACCGAGATCACCGAGAAAACATCATCAAACTGTGACAACACTCGTAGATCAACTCTTACTTGATATTTATGGTTTATCATCTAGCGAGAGGGGTCGTTCGGAGAGCGATTCTACGCCTTCCCTATTACATCCTCGTCCGCAACATCAGAATTTGCAAAAAGCACGTCTCTTATTAAAAAGTGAGTTCTAATATTATTTCATAAATTATTTTAATAACGATATCTTATGTTAAATAGAGATCATTTTAAATAAATTAAATTAAAATAATTTTCATTTTCTTTGATCTAATCAATTTTATGGATAATATCACGAAACATTTTTTTATCATCCGATCGAACGCTGCTCGAATTAGCCTGTAGCCCCTCTGGCAGGAGCTGACGAGACAAGAGGCTGCGGTGACGAGACAGACGAGCGACCTCGTTGACTTCAAGACGAGAAGGTTCTTTGACTCGAAAGCCCGTCTTTTTTAATAGTGCCTACTACCTTTATCTATCTATACGAAAAGCCACTTTCGTGCATTTATCATGATGCGCACATATTTGGTTCAAAAGTGCATCCGAAATATTGATAACATCCTCCAACTGATTTTGATCTTTAAGAGATTAGATTCGAAGATTGCCATACTTTATCAAACTTTGATCGTGAGAAAATTAGAACATTAGTCAACATCTTTTTATTATTTAGGTAAGGCCGAGTTGCAGGTCCTAGTAATAAATTTACGGGAACACATCACACACGCAGGAGGTCTACTAATACGCCAGCTGCGTCGAAAGGATTATCTTCTCGCCAAATGCGATAAGCAATGCGATGTCATTACGGCTCATTTACAAGCTCATAGTCGAAAACGAGGTAAATTATTTTTTCTCTATTCCATTACAAAGACAAATAATATTATTCTTCATATTGAAAAATGGTAATAGAAAATCGTAATATGCGTTGTTTTTAAAACCTCACGCCGAATACGTAATACCCAACAGTCGGTAAAGTGAATAAAGATAACGAATTTATTTCAACTCTGTAATTGAATATTCTGGAATTGAGGCAATTCTTATGAAAACTCTAATTGTATATTTTATAATTGTTGTTTGTTACATGTTGTCATATCAATATGTTTTAATCAAAAGTTGCTAAAAATAATTTATTACATTATTATAATAAAAGTAGCAAATCATTTTCTTCGATATATATGTACTATAATATACATATAGTCGATTGAAGTACTATGTTAATTACCGACTTCCGAAAAGTCCGTAGGTAAAATGATTTTATTATGCGAAGATGCAGTAATCAATAATTAGACTTCGCTGTATCTACGTATCTAGTACGCATGCTCCGCATTGTATACTATGAGCAACGAAAGTTCAACTAGGGAGATATCATCGATGAAGATTTAATGATCTTGCGCGTATGATTGTAACCTTCATACGATCTCCTGATTTTATCCTATTTCATACATATTCATTAATAAAATATTTTATATAGTGATATCAAAAATCGACTATGATTTCATCGAAAATTGTTAGAACAAAGATTCTCATGAATAATTACATATTTCGTTTTTATCATCATTGAATATCTAAAAAATAAATAGTTATTATAAATTTTCAAATAATCATTTTAATTCTTTTAAAATGATTATGCATTTTATTTGAATCTCCTCAAACATGAGCGCTGCATTGTATACACCAATGTGTACGAGGGTAGATTGCTACTACGCAAGCGCTCGCGTTGCGGCAGGGGTGGCACTACGACCGACCGCTGTAGCCGGCTGAGTGTTGCTGATATTTGGAATGTACTTCAGTGTTGAATGTGAGGTTTCGTGGAGGCGACCTTACTCATATCTTCTCCCAGTGCGTACTTTCTTGAAAATCTTCCTCTCACTCTCATGTCAGTCATAGTGAATCGCTTTCATTTTAGCTAGTGAGAATTGTTAGTGAAATTTGACACAAAAATTGACGAAAATGATCGAGAATACTGTTCAAACTTTTGTTGACACGACGAGAAACAAAACACGAAAGAATTAAACGATTTCGAAAAAAGTTGTGAGGTCGTCAATAAGCACGCGGCCAATTGTTGATGAGAATCAACGAATAAAAACTTGTCCAGTAAAAATTTTCGAAATTGACGTAAGGAAATTTCTAATTCTCTCAGAGTGAAAAGTGTTGATAGTGGTTTTGAATAACATTCGATTTCGTTGTTTTAACAAAAATGTAAGGATAGTGGAAATCGCGGTTCGCTGCGACATGCTTCGAGCTCGTGTCTAAGAGTGTCGTATTCCCACGTTATCATGAAGGCCAATTCGCGCATGCGCCTCGAACGCTCACCATCGCGGCTGTCACTACCATCGTGGATTTTGGCTTCAGCTGACTCGATACACACATCAGAAGAGCAGGCTCCGACTCGGCTCAGCTCGCCTCTATCGACTTTAATCGTAAACCTGACTGCCGTCCTGTGACAGCTGTCCTAGAAAATCGATTTCGTTACCACGCTGATACATACGTGCAGCCGGGGATTGCACAAGGCGCACGAACCCGGTGAAACGATGTCAATTCACCACGCGACGCGATATCTCGTCGGTTTCTGAAAGAGTGCATTCGTTTATTGAAATTAATTCAGAGAGTTTAAATTATTGAGTTCTGATTCGAATAGCTCGCTAAAGCAAGTACGTATTGAAGCTGATTCGATTGAAACCAAGGAGCGTATTATTTGATAACCAACAAGAAGAGTATGAGAATATTTATTGGGAAGATTTTTTCCTTTTCATATATTTGTCGTCTGTACACGAAGGAGCGTTGGATAATGTATAATTGTGTATGGTTACCGGATAAAGCAAGTTGTTAAAAACTAAATATCGTCAAAAAATTCATATTAAGAATCAGTGAGTAAAAATACTGTTATTTAACTTATTTATCATTACTAGTAAATCACCATTAAGCTTCTGCAGTATTAATAGTTCGGTTCCTTCGTTTTGAAATAAAAGAATTCTAGATGAATATATGGTATTTTCATTATAATATTATTTTGATACAATTTTCAGCAATTTCGCAAAAAAATGCGGAACTCGTACCATGCCATCGTGTTATGGTTGAAAATCGTTTCGTGAGCCTGAACAAAAATTCGAAAGACCATGAATCACGAAAATGGTTAAGAAAAGACTATGTCCATTTTAATATAAGTTATATAAAGTGACACTAAAATGAAGAGAAAAGAGTGGTGCATATAATTGGAGAATGAGCGGATTTTTTAATTCTCTAAAAAATCTCGCGTCAGGAGCCGCGTATGCGAGTTCTGCCTCTGACTATCAAGAACTGGAAGGTGAATTAATTACAAAAATATAAATATTGTAGAATAACAAGGCGCATATTTTTGTAAATATTAGCTAGTGACGTAGAAATACTATACACACATATATATATATATATATATGACGTCCCGTGAATATATAACAAACGTGCGATAGAACGCATTAGATTTAATGTATTCAATCGTGTTGTCCAACTGAGAGAATCACCGCTGTTCGTACTTCCCCCGTGATAGTGTAGTGGAGAGTAACTGCGTACTTACGTTTCATATACCGCTCAAATGTGTTAGCGATGAATTTGACGCGATAATTCACTGAATACTCTCGATTATATACAAATATATTCCTGTTTCTGATTACAGTCGAAGATACAAAAATGAGGTTTAGTCTCACTCCGCAACCCGGAGAGAGCGGATTCATACAATGGCTGGATGCGATGAAAATGGTTGCGAGACTGCCAGGAGGAATACCACCGGAATTTCGAAAAAGGGTAAAATATCGTGTCGGAATGAGCTATAACATTTTATACCTCAATTCTAAGTAAGCGAATTTATATTCCAACAGTTATGGCTTACGTTGGCGGAACGTCATCTAGAGCAACGCGGAGTGGATTGGAAACAGGCTGAAAAAATCTGTTTTAATGAGTGGAGCAATCCCGACGACGAAGAACTTGGTATACAAATAGTTAAGGTAATGAATTTTAATGACTCGCAAAAAATGAATTAATTATCGTTAAATCAACATCATGGTATTTCAATGAAATACTTTTATCGCTGCTGTAGGATCTTCATAGAACAGGGTGTAGTTTATTTTGTGGCGCAGCTGGTAGAGACAATCAAGCTGTGCTTCGTCGAGTTCTACTCGGTTTTGCACGTTGGAACAAAACTGTTGGTTACTGTCAAGGATTAAATGTCTTGGCCGCGCTCATTTTGCAAGTTATGGATCGTGCAGAATCGTCTGCTGTGAAAGTAATGATTTATTTGATAGAAGGCGTTTTGCCAGAGGGATACTTCGCTGACAATCTTCGCGGATTATCCGTGGATATGGCTGTGTTTCGTGATTTATTACGTGCAAGATTGCCAAAATTATCTAAGCACCTTGAATCATTGCAAAGCGATACGAAAGATAAGGCTAAAGGTATAGAAATTTCATATCATTTAGCTCGATTTGTTTATCATAGAATGTATGAACTTTCATCAGGTAGCAGTTACGAACCGCCGCTGACGAATGTGTTCACAATGCAATGGTTTCTCACACTCTTCTGCCACTGTTTACCTCAAGAAGCTGTACTTCGAGTATGGGATCTTATATTTTTAGAAGGCGATGAAGTACTTTTGAGAACAGCCCTTGCTATTTGGGAAAGTGTAGCTGAGTAAGTATACATAAATTATAAAAATGTCACCGGTACCGATGTCACTCACATTGTCTCTTTGCTTTCAGACGAATTATGCCAGTAAAATCGGCCGATGAATTTTATAGTATAATGGGAGTACTTACGCGTGAAATGCTAGAGTTTACAGATACCAATAGTTTGATAAAAGTATACATTTATATACGGTAATATTTATACATACGAATTACATAACTTTGGATATATTCATTTTTTACAGAATATAGTTAGTATGGGGCAGTTAAATAACGTTACCGGATTGCGAGAAAAACACAGATATAATATTACACCATGGGCTAGAAAATTGAGCGATGATGAAGATAGCGATACCGAAGAAGATGAAAGACTAGCAGTAGCAGCTGCCATGTTCAGCATGGCACAGCGATTGAAAAAAGGTTCGTATCAATCTTTGTGCTATGATTCATGATGAGATATAAAGTATTATATCGTTTATCGATTTTTCTCTTCTTTTATAGAACGCGTCCCTTCAACGGTAACGGCGTTGCAATCAATAGCTATGGGGGGTGATCGAGAACGTATTGCTCTAGATATAAGTACTCTGAAACAACAATATGTAAAACTCCGAGAACGCCAACGCCAAGCTCATATTATACTTTCGGGTAAATATTTTTTAAATATACGAGATTTCATTCTCGTATAAAGCTTTTTCTGGTTTCTCCTTTAATGAATAATTTATTTTGTTATAGCTGCATGCGCAAGGCAGTCTATGGTTCCTGCTCCTACATCGCAAGCAATGAATCATTTGTTAGTAGGGAAAAGTGCCCTAGTTTGTGCAAAAACTCGTCCAATAGGATTACCATCCGGTGTCATTACACAAAAACCGAGACCCACGAGTCTCGGTAGCACAAAAAGTCAATTACGTAAGGATAGGCAGGGAGTTACTCTGCATTGGAAGGATATGAAAAAAATGAAGCAAAAAGAAGCAAATGGGGAAAAATCAGGTACGATTTTGTCCTATGCGATAGTTTAGTCGTTCCTTAAACTTTGTTGGTAAAGTAGAAAACGTTCCCTTAAAGTTTCTCGCTGTACGGATTTCCTTTAGTATTCGAATATCGTCGGTCGGTATAGCTTACTCTCAGGATAATATCTCGTTGGTAACTGCTTTTTCCCACCAACCACCTGTTCAATACCAACAAGTACAAGTATTGACGCAGGTGTGGCAGGTAGGGTCAACATCCGTTTCCGTTTCGTCCATTGAGGTCAGTTTACCAGTTCTCCCTTCAGTGAGACAATTCATACTATAACCTTTCGCGTCGATAGAAAATTTCTTGCAAAATTATATCACATATTTTCTTATTCTTTCAGTCGCTAACGTTAAACAAAATGATTTTATATTTTCCTCTATTTCCTAGATAATGTGACTCTCGCATCGACCGAGGTACAGTCGCCCGAAGATAGTACGCCAAGTCTTACGTCACCGAAACGTGGGAACGGTGAAAGCGACAGTGATAGTACGTCGACGGAATTATGTGACGATTCGGATCGACTCAGTGATTTGGACAGCGAAGAACAAACGTCAACGTCCGATTATGTTATGACAACTGACAACGAGAAAAGTCCTAAGATTCCAAAATCGCCTATTTCAGTCAACATTACTGCGCAATCGAAAGGTGATTTAATTAATGGATCGATCGGAGTTTACACACTGGAAGCTGTGCAAGAATCGAATAGTGTTTCCGACTGTAACAAAATCGAAGGGGAGAATTCGAATTTAGGTGAAGTTTCTGTGGCGAAAATTACAGATGAAATTAGAAGGCTGTCTGCTGGGGACGACAACAATGTGGACATTGTTGTTCACAGCGTATCGACGATTGAAGATCGAGAAAAAGTAGAGGAACGTGAGCATGAGCAGCATTACTCAATTAATGAACCATCAGCAATAGAAATTACTTCAGAAATGGACGATTCTCGTAAATACGATGACCCTGTTAGTGATTTAGCATCGGGAATGTACAGTTATCTTGACTCAACGGTGGATGGGAGAAATGATTTAAAATCGTTCGATGAACATGAAATTTCATATCAGAAGAACTCGTTTTTGACAGATTATGTAAAAAGTGAAACAATCGTATCAGAACAAACTGGCGATAATATGAGCCATGAAAATTTAATTAAAAGTGAATTGAATACTTCTCAAAATTATACTGAAAATCTCGTGGGTGAGAGCGAAAAAAAACTTGAAATTTCGAAAATAGAAACCGAACCATCAGATCTTGTTACAAATGCAAATGACTGTAAAGTTCTATCTTTACTGCAATCCGAAGAAAAAAATTGTAGTTCGCCTATTTATTTAACTCCAGAAGAAGAGAGCAGCTTGAAAACAAATTTTAGTAAATCGTACGTAATAGGTCATATTCCAATCCGATCTATCGATTTAGGTAGAAAAACTAATGAAACTAACTTCGAGTCTTACCTAGAAGCTGATCCTGCATCATCTTCAAACATAGAAAACAAATTGAATATTTCATTATTTAAATACGATAATTACAGGTTAAGCGAACCTGTAAAATCGGTTTCAAATATCAAATTAAGTCCTAGAACACCAGAAAGTACGAAATCCTTTGATTCTGGGGAAACTACGGGCCCAGATTCAAAACCGCCGAGTGTGACTCTAAGTCCAAGAACACCGAATAGATCTATGTCAAATGAATTTGAAGTAGCCAAGTCACCTTCATCTTTGAGTTCAGATTCTAAAACATTAGTTCTTCATTCGCATGACTCTGACAATGCGTCGGAAGCTGCTAAAGACGATTTGAAAAAAAATTTATTTGAGATTTCACCTTCTACAACTCCATTCAGTAATGATTCGTTAAAAAATAAGTCGGAAATTAGCCCGAAATTGATTATTAGCAGTTCTAGCGAATCTTATAGTCCGAGTAAGATAAAGTCTTCCGAAAGGTCATTTAGTTCGGACCTTCAATCACCAATAAGTGCCAATTCCATTAAATATACTTCAAATTATAACAAGAGGTGTCAAGACGATGCTTCGAATTCACCAATTAATTTAGGTTCCGCTACTTCGCCGTTTTATCCTATTAATAATCCTAATCAGGATACACCATCACCGCATAATAATCACAAACAAAAGCAAAGCGTCTGTGGAAGTTCCCAACAGGAATTCTCGATCTCCAATGAACCAACGAAATTCTCAATAAATCTCGATCAATCAAAATTCGAAAATTTACCTACTGCTGAACTATCCACACTTGATAGTGCATATACTAAAACTCAATTCAAATTAGACAGAGACGAGTCATTATCTTTTTTATCACGAACAGAAATGAAAAAAATGGAAAACTGTGATAAACGAAAATACGAAATTGACACGGAAATGAGCGAAGATAAATATATCGAAAACGAAATTGATGATCAATTTTCAGAAAAAGACGAATTCGGTCAGTTGCCATCAGAAAAATTCGATAAAGATTTCAGTAGAAGAAGTTTGAGGCTGTTCGGCCGAAGTTCTAGTAGTCTCGATAAAAAATTTTCCGAACTTAAATCTTCTATTTCCACACAAGAGTTTCAAAATAATATGGCGAAAAAGAGATGTAGTGATATTCTAGAAGATATGAAACATTTAGAAGCCAAAGCAATGGGCGAAGGTTCAACAGATAGTAGTATGTTAACGAAGAAGACAGGTTCAGCTTGGGAGGAGATGAAAAGTTTAGAAGCAAGACGTCAAGATACTTTCAGTGACTCCGCTCAAAGTTTCTCAAGATGTCGCTTGGATATTCCAAGTATAAATGTAATTGGCGAAGGGAGAAAATCTTATGTTGTGCAACCAAAAATTAATATTGACGAGAATAGTGACAGTATATTGAAAAGATTGACTCTCTCAAAGAATGATGAAGAAAATGACGATGGTCGTGAGTCAAAAGTGGGTGTTTGGACAAAAGTAAAACCCAGGAAACCCAGTGAAAATGGGCGAAGAAGTAGTAGCGATAGAGCTTTAAAAATCATTCAAGAAAATTCAGCTATTCTTCATAAAATTCTCACATGCCAAGCAAAAAAACGATTACCAGACCTCGAAGAAATATCTAAAGAAATAACGATAAGTCCAATCAATGAAGAAATATCGAAAATATTTAGTCCCATTTTAGAAAAGATGGGTTTGAACGAAGATGAAATTAACGAGGAATTAGCACGTATTAATTTTAAAGATTTCGATGAGATGAGCACCACGAACGTTTCAGAATTTGATGCAAAAATTAACGATGAATTGTCAAAACTATCTTTAATAGATGATAACGAAGTATTAGATCACTATGCGGTTGACGAAATGATAGCGAATGAATATCTTGATGCTAGAGAAGCTCTATTAGACCGTAAAATAAATGAAGAACTATCTAAATTACTTGCTAATTACGATGACGAACCAACAGACGCTGGTATTGAATGTAGTTTGACGAGTCAGAACATTGGTGGAATGGGATTGCATATGAGTGATATTTCAAAAAATTTATTTACATATAAATCGCCTAATGAGTCAATTGAAACAAGAAGTAATATGGCAACAATTCCTGAACCCATTGTTCAAACGAAGAGTACTCAAGATTATGAGACGAATATAAATTATTCATCCTCTAAATATGGTTACGCATTGTCTCATGAGAATAATGTAAACATTCATAGTGAGTTAGATATGTTAGACGAATTATCTACAACACCGACCATACCAAAGAATATTCCAGAAATACATACAGAGCAAGTATCTCCTATTACTTATAACACGCAAACTTCGCCTTACTTGAAACTAGATACGTCCCCAAAGAGACATTCCATTCCACAAACTTCCCCTTTCTCAAGACTCGACTCTTCTCCGAAAAGGCAATATTCTCCCCTGAAAACAGCTTACGATACGTCACCAATAAAAAGTTCCTACGATGGGTACAGGCCGTATGATTTTAGAACACGAATATCACCAATGAAATGTACAGCAGCTAACTGTTCTGTACTACCTTATAACGACTTAGAAATGACAAATTCTTCGTCATATATACAAAACAGAACTATGTCTTCGACTAGTCCTTATGACTTGAGAGCATCAAAAACCGTGATGTCCAAAGAAACTTTGGAGTTCCGAGTTAAATATGACGAAGAATCAGCGTCGTCTATTGATAATGATTATTTGTTGTATTCGAAAGGAAAAATGCTCGATTTGAGCTTGGACAAAGGATTACCTTACTATGAGAGCGATGCTAATAAACAAGTAACATCTACTAATTACATTACTAATGAACCTATGGCTACGAGCCCTAGTACACTTTTAAAATCTGAAAATTTTCATCGTAAATACAGTTTAGCATCTCCAAAAGAGTATTCTCACACAGGAATTTCTGATTTACATTTGTCGTCACTTTCGCCAATAGAACAAAATACAAGTCGTTGCTTACCTTTAAGTAATCAGAAATATCAAACATCATCGCCTAATCCTAAATTCGATGATGTACATTTGGGTTCATCTTTCAATCATTATAGTACAATAAGGAGTCCTATATCAATGGAAGATACCGATAAAATTCTCTTGCATAGTATTTATCCTGAATGCAGTATGAAATACGACGATGGATCGATAAGTGGCTCAAGTTGCTACAAGAAGTCGACAATGAATTTGGGGCCTATGACGGATACGCATATTGACGGAAGTTACGATCAATCTCCGAACCGAAAAGCACAATATAGTCCTTTCCCATCCAGAAATGCTGCTAGGAAACCTAAAGAGTTAGGATTAAAACTTGGCCTTTATTCGCCAAAAGATTCAGAAGTTGGACCATTGAACAAATCGTAGTACTCAGTAATTGTGATTGATCGATTATACATTGACTGGTATTGTTTGATATTCATAAAATTTGCTAGTTTTACATATGCCGGCATGAATCGAAGTTTGGAAATTGTATAAAAAAATGGTTTTAAAGGAAAATTTTAACCTACGTTTAAATGATTTGTGTTGAACAACAAACGTTAACAAAGTGGGCCTAATCTATTATCTTGAATATTTTTGAAATGCCAAGTATTAACAAAATTTTATGTAATATAGTTCGTTATATTATTAATTAAGAGTAAAGAATTTATTGACATTTGGATTTTATTAAAAAAAAGTTGTGCAATGTTGAAAATACTCACCCAGGTTAAACTTTAGTTAAATTTAAGCTATAAATAGCTTCATTTATTATTAATAAATTGTGAAAGTTATAAATCGGATTAAGAAGAAAGAACCTAAAACCGCGAATAAATTGTATGAACGATAGTGTAATATAGAAATTTTGAAGTTCTTCAAAGTCCTTTTATAAATAAAAGTAGTATTTTTAGATGTTCCTTAAATAAAAGAGAGAAACGCCATGATACTCTATTTCTCACACCATCTATGCACGCGATGTAATTATGCTTTATACTTGGCTGTTCATGAAAATTATTTTGCTAGAATCTTAAACTACTCAGGCAAACCAATTAATTAATTGGAAAGTGTGGAAATAAGTATGAAATAGCGTTGATTTAAGAACCATATTGTCAAAGAATATAATAAACGAAATTTGGATAGTATCATTTGATCTAGTTTAATCGTCTACTTCAAACATCTATTTCTGTTAGAAATTTTGTCTGCTCCTACACAGATGTCTGTGATAGTATGTAGCTCAACCATAGAAGCACCAAAATTCTGATATCCATAATACTATAGATATTGTTTACTCTACGATAAACGAAATGATTCTATCTATTTTAAATTTCATTGTCTAAATTATTGTAAAAATGGGTATTTCAGAAACCTAAACAATGTGTATATTATGAAAAATGGAAAGTATTTATAACGGTGCTTGAAAAATCTTAACATAGAGGATAATTATTCCAATCTATAATTAGAATATAAGAAATTTATCGTTCATAATCTATTGAAAAATCTCAATATGAGTATATTTATTTGAATTTTGATCTTTCTGCAAAAACCACTAAACAATATATCGTGTCACGCTTACCGGAAAAGGTTTCTCATTCTCTCTAAGTGAATAAATTCCATAGGTTCACTTTGTTAAGGAAGATTCTTGATTATATAATTGACAATATAATAATGCTTACTTTGCATTGTCATTTGAACTCCAAGATAAAGTTACATTTGCCAATACTTACGATTTGCAATTAAGCATTTACGTGTAAGGAAAAATATAGTGTTTTTCTACGCAAAGTTGAAGAGCGTTATTGTTCAGAACGCTAAAATAAGTAACTATAAGGTGTTGATCTAGAGATAAAGATTACTACGCGCATACACATCGCAATCGGAAAAAAATTATTTATAAGATATATCGTTGTGTAAAGCGTATAAAGACGTTGTTAAACGATGCTATGTGAACATTTCTGTACAACTGATTTCTCACATTTTGTCACAGAAATTATGAATAAATATATATAGATAAATGGAAATATCTGACAGATGTGAGAAAAAGAGAGCTATAGGGAACTATCAGAAATAAATACATCGATACTAAAAAATCTAATTTTGTCTCAATTCTATTTCATTTAATAACTGTTATTTCATTTCCTTTGTACCCGAGAAAAAGTATAATCACATGAAAAAATCCTAGCGTGTTCATCAAGGTTCGTCTCTTAATTGTTCATACTGCGGTACATTAGAACCTCCGCATAACATTGCGTGTTTTGCACGTCAGTAGAATTTTTCCCACAAACCGACGCGTTAGTGCGGACCCGAGTGGACATTTCATTTTGTTAACGTGATTACACGCATTCCTGCATTGCGAATTACGGGCTCGTTTTAATTAGGATCACGTTTCAGTTAAAACATTGTTACTATTAAGAGCTCGACAAGAGATTCGGTGCAATTTATATGGGCGACGCGTTATCCCGTAGAAGAGGGGTCAGCCGATAAAATATGCGTATTTGCCAATCAAGAGAGACATTCGGGGGTGCGTTCGCGCATCTCTCGCGTCGCTTGGTAAATACAACACGAGCTTGTAAACAACACCGATTTTGACTCGGTGTTGACCATTCTCGAAAACACGGGTGAAAAGTTACTTCTACAAGCGATCAGATCGGTACTTTTGTCAGAATCACTTTAAAAATGATTATCAATTGCAGTGCAATTTTCATAACTTGCGAGATAACAATTACATTACAGAGCAACTGCCATTTATTTGCATAATATATTCCAAACACAGTTTCTTGGTAATGAAAATGCAATGATCGCAGTTAATGAAGATGGGTCGGTGTAATCTGAACATATAATGTATAATTTCATTAAGAACGACACGCCATCCATACACATCTCCAATTTATATTTTGTAAATATAAAAATGTGTATACACCGCGAACTGCAGTTTTTCCGAGAAAAACGTTTACCGAATATGCTATATACACAGTATTGAAAAATACGACATGCAGTTTCACGAAAGAAAATAATGGAAAATAAGGATCAGATATGCCGAGGGATGAAATTCTCGAAACGTAACAAAAAATTGCTCAATGATTGTGCGATACGACCGTATTTATTTTACGATCGCAAAGAGTACCGAAATGAAAATTCCGGTAGAAAATCGGTAAAGATAATTATGAAAGTGTCAAACGGTAAATCCGCGAACAAATGTATTCTCGAGTGACGTTGGCCTCGCGTTTAGATCAAATCGAATCACAATCAAGTTTGTGGATATTCGAAGCCTTATAGAAGCGTATTCAGCGGGTGCCTCGTATCTCGTAACTCGCTGCATACACGTAACTCAAGTATGCAACGAATATGTAACTGTGTGTATGTGTACGGTCTGTACGCAAGCCAGTACGTACACCTAACCCGTTATGGAAATGAGCTCGCCCCGAAGGCGCGCGTGTGCGCGCTCATCCTGGCGACACCTCCTGCATCTGTAATACCGTTCCCTCGCCTCGTACGGCTCGTTCTTGCCCTCGTATTACAGTGGCCGACAGTGGAACTCCCCGCTGTCTTGGAACCCGCTTTTACACTTAGATAAGATGCCATCAGCAGTTGACTTACCGCGGTACGTACCGAAACGGGTTATCAAATTTTCCTCTCGAACAATAAGACAGCGGGAATCGCAACATCGAATTGAATCAGTCTGATGGACGATTTTCGTGTTGCCGGATTTTTTTTCGAAACGGGATGGAGATAGCGCTCGTGTTCTTTGCGAGGTAAAAAACTTTCTCGCGGTACGCATTCTTATGTATACGTATATATTTGTAGCTAAAAGCAACGTATTAGTATTCAGGCTCTCGAGCTTCCTCTGCAGCTCAATGAAGTTG
Source organism: Goniozus legneri (assembly GCA_003055095.1). NCBI lineage: Eukaryota > Metazoa > Arthropoda > Insecta > Hymenoptera > Bethylidae > Goniozus > Goniozus legneri. The sequence continues at coordinate 170,014 of NCVS01000254.1, forward strand.
TTAGTGACCCAACGTTAAAACTCGACAAACTCAAGCTGACTTTCTCAATTTACCTTTCATACTTTTCAACTGACGGGACTATCCTGTTCTCGCCGACCCTCGCTGCTTAAACGGAGTACAAATTACAATTCTATCTTTCACACACTCGGCCCTCACCTTTTCACTTTTTCAACGTGCAAATTTATTTTGCTCATTCAGGCTGCAATCTCTTTAGGGCGATTTAATGTACGCAGATGAAATTTCTTTTTTCGAGTTCAAACACGCGCTTGTTTCAAGCACGTTTCTCGTGATTTTTGTTCCGTTTCATACCGCTATCTACTGTTTCGCGTAATAGATTTTTCGAAAAATCCAATAAGATTCGCCTTCTCTAGAGTGGAATACGCGCATAAATATAATAACGCAAGTTTCGTATGGGCATCTGCAGGTATATCAGCATTTCGCCCTTAACATGCAGAGAAGACGCGGGGAATCACTCTGGCGTAGTCAATGAACTTTATTTCAACTTTCCTAACATGAAATTGGTTTCGCTGGCAAGTACTGTAAACTTAAGGAACGTAAGAGACGGTATCCGAAAATTACATTTTAGCCGGTCAAAGCGAAGTTTCTCCGACAATTCCTTCTTTTCGCGGAGAGACGTGGAACCACTCCAACTCAAAGCGGGCATGCTATATCAGAGACAACGAACTCCACTGGTATTCTGTATCTATATTGAAGGAGCGAATATACCAGCAGGAGCCACCGTACATAAAAAGTCACGCGTGTATCACGCGTCAGCGTCTCCCGTCGAAAAAGCGAGATTGCAAAGTTCGCAAACTGAAAAACTCCGTGGTAGACTTTTGCGCTTTCTTTCCTTTCATTCGCTCGCGTATTCTCCACTTCTCTATTTTTTTCCGGCCCTTATTTCCAGCCGACTCACGACATATTTACTTAATACGTTTTCAAAATGCGCATCGCGTCCTCTCCTCGAATCGAGAAAGGGAAGCTACCTTAATGTAGAATTATGTGTCTTATTTCAAGGACGAGTGAATCAAAGGAAGCCGACTGCACCGGTCCGATGTATTCAAGGACCCCGAGGGGTCTCTTGCGCAACAAACGCATTTCTCTCGTATCTTATTTCAATATTGTACGAGCTTTTACATTCCCGCCGTTCCTCGGCACTTAGCAAGCACCAAGAATTTTGTCTAGTACTCGCCGTCGAACACCGCGCGCCGTGCGACAATATCTGGATATTCCCTTACTCCCGAGCAATTCCAAATTACGTTCTCGTTCGGATTTGGAAACACGTAATTTTCGGTGCTGGTGTTGACACACCGAGAAGCCTCCAGAATTTCTGTCCACACTCGAAGTCGCAATTTCTGTAGCGCGTCGAGCTCGCGCGATATATATTTCGGTTTATTGGAATCGACGTAGGGCGAAACGTCAAAGCGAAATTAATGCCGCGAAAAGTCGTCGTCGAGAACGCTCGTGTTTCGTCATCTCTCGCGAAAGGGAATATAACGAGAGATGAAGGCGAAGAGAGAGAGAGAGAGAGAGAGAGAGAGCGAATAAAAGCCTCCGAGGCCACACGTGTTTCCTCCGTTGACACGCGAAACGCGTGCGTTCTCACGAACGAAATCTTCGACCGTCCCGGGATATAAATTGCGTGCCATTTTATTTACATCTTCACGCAAGCTGAATCTAAGAGGGGGTTTATACAGCCGCGAGAAAGCCGCAACTTTCAGCGGCCGCAGCCGGGTAGGATACGATGTGCGCGCTCTCTCTCTCTCTCGCTCTCTCTCTCTCTCCCTCGTGCGCGCGCGGGCGCGCAAAAGGAGAGTTCTGCCGTATAGAGGAGAGCGCGCACCGCGCTTTTGGTTATTTCGCCTTCGTCTCCTCTGTACGCATCGCATTCATCGGTTATTCATTCGAGCAAGTTTCCGCTGAGAGACCATGGGGCAATTTACGTACATACGAGCAGTTCGCGCATAGTTACGTACTGCGCTTTATTTCGTGACATTCTCGGAACGCAATATCGTATCTCGATGCGCGCTTTTTGTTCCATTCAATCGCCGTACAAGTACGTACCACCTAAAAGTAGTCTCCTATTCATTTTTTCTACACTCTCGAATTACCCAATAAATGCTTACACGAATGTCGCTGGTAAAGTATTCCGCGAGATGGATGAATATTTATCTGAATATTCATTTGTTTCTCCCCCCTGTAACGCACCCAGTCCGAACTTGGAGTTCATCGAGCAAAACTTTCGTTTCCGGCGTACGAGGAAAGCCCCATTTTAATTTAAATCTATTATCTGTCCTGCATAACGCGATAAATTTCGAAAGAAGGTCGAGTGTGTATACCCTCTGCCATTTATTTCATCTCCACGGAGGCAAATTCAACGTCGGGGAGACTTCCGCCGGCATCTAATACCCCCGAGACACAAAGCATTCTTGTAGATGTCGGGGAGTTTCCGAGTGAACCGGAATAAACCTCGAGGCCAATACAAACAAGCTGATTGCCCCCCCCCCCTCCCCGCGCAGGGTCCCGGCATCCATCCCTAACCAGCAATTAAACAGGGCAATCTGCACTCCGCTATCCTTAACGACGCATCACCGGTGCAAATGAGCTAGGTGTTTGGCGGGGGGTGATGGCGGGGGACGGTGGGACCTTACATGACGGCTCGAAGCCAGCCGTGAGAGGGAGAGTGACTAACCTGTGTGCGATAAGATTATGTTTGGCTTGGCCCCGTGCAAATTAGAGTTCTCTCCGTTCTGGTCCTCTGGATGTTCCCGGAGTTTGACGCGCGCGACAATTCGACGTTCGTTTGCTTATTCCGCACGCCAATATTTGTTTGCAATCGGAGCGGAGCGCTTAAAACGCCGCGTCTATTCTGAGGAGGTACGATTTCGGTTGCATCGGTTATAAAGTACGGCATCATTCTCGTATAGGGTAATACCGACCGGGCGCGTGGCATGATTCATTGAGTTCGTTGCGCGGGGTTATTAATGGCCCGTGGTTCGGATGTACCGGGAGTATCGGCGCGAGCGAGGTGGGGGAGAGGGGGTAGCATTGTGTGTCAGTCCTGCACGTTCGCCTCTCTCGTACCTCTCGCATTAACATAAGCACCGTATCTTGCTTGGCGTCACTGGAGAGACACGAGACACCACGAGAGGGTCCGCGGAAGGCTGTGTTCGCGCCGCAAAAGCGAACGGAAGGGACGCTGAGAGAGGAAGAAAGAGACAGAAGGATAGAAAGAGAGAGAGGGAGAGAGAGAGAGACGCGGCGTGACGCGCCTCTAATGATGACGTCGACCGAACCGATGCATTCTAAATGCCGACACGCCTTTAAATTAGTGTCTTCCAAGGAGCCCTTGCGCGTATACATCACTAGAGGTGACGTGCAAAAAGCCCGAGCTGCTCGTACTAAATATAGGAATCCCGAAGGGAAGCCGCGTGGTAGGGAAGCTCTCCCGCGGCATCTCGCCTTATATCGTCCCGTTTCGCTTTTGTCGTACGTTCTCCGGACTCGGGTATGTTAATCTCTCCGTTATACGCTAACGAACGCGAGTTCGCATATACACAAACAGCGAGCGCGGTAGTTTAGCAATAGCTTTTAAAACTAGCAATGTTTCAACGAGCGTACTCCGCTACCGGCGCGCATCTTTGGAGACCAATCGATTTTATGCGCATCGAAAACACTCCGCTCGGAATATTCAGTATTTTCGAATTATTTATACTTCGGAGCGAATTGACTCCCGGGGACGTATAATGTTATTCCGCTCGCGCGAGATACGCGAATCATGTCGGATGTATGGTAATATCAATCGGACCGAGGTCCTCGCAGCCTCGCCTTTTACGTAGCCCGGCACGCGATAGTCTCCTCTTTTTCTCTCTCTCCCTCCTCTCCGACTCTCCTTCGTCTTAATTGGTGCATTCCTTCCATATCCGAGAGCTCGCGAGTTTCGCGGTCTGTATCTCATAGGCCGGCGAGGGTTTTATTCGACCCACGTCGTCCCCTCGATACCCTAATGAAGCAAATTTGCATCCATACGCGACGCGAGTGAGCAAGCGCGGCCGCGAGAGAGCGAGAGAGATACAATAAAACTGATTTCGCGTCTGCTAAGGAGTCCAATAAGACGGATGCCGTCCGTGTACGCCGGGCAGTCGTTACCCAGGGGGCCGCGAGGAGACTCGCATGATAATGGCTCGAGGCAGTTTCTCCCTCTCGCGCGGTGCATGCGCACGGGACGTTGCACTCGCTTCGTGCCACTGAAATCCCGTGATTCACTGATTTTCGATCGATCCGCTCGGCCGACCGGACGCTCGCACTGCGCGCGATGATAAACTGGCTGGCTTCCGCGCGCACGCACGGTTTATGCCATCGCACGCTTTATGCTCCTGTTAGTCCCGCACCGAACTCGTATTTTTCCGTTTGTTTACGCTATGAAAAGCACAGTATTTCGAGCTGGGCATGCTAGGTTTATATATTTTTCAATACAACGTTTTTATTCACGGTGAAAGGAATTCGAGTTCCTTCCTGCCGCGGAAAGCTATTTCACGCTAGGGAGGTTCGAGCTTTACGATACCGGGAACGTAACCGGGTGAGGATGGCTCTCGAGGTATCGGTGCATATACGCGCGAGTCAATAATGCGGTCGGACCGGTGGACTCTCGAAGAAAGCGGAACGGTAAATCCCCGGGTGATTATCCGCGACTCATCGGTAACCAAGGGGTTTCTTAATCCGACAAGTTGGCCGATAAATTAATCTTGAGTAAAGTTTCCCATCCCGCGGAGCAATTAATTGATAGTCCTCGAGGTTCCGAGCGAGTTACTGACGTGTTTCCAATATTTCGACCAATAATTAAATGTAAATTGATGACTAGTAAGTTGATAAATCATCCCACAATGCCGTTATATCAGTGGCGAGTTGTCAACGTAATCGATAAATCAAACGATAGGATGATATATTATGAATGAATTTCGTCGTGTTGAGTGGGCGAAATTATATCGATGGGACGTTAATAAAGTAAGCGTTGATTTTCCATTTCTCAAAAATTACTACCGTCTGAGTTCTCGTCGATTTCGGAGGATCGAGAGGGATAATTAAAATAAGAGCTACGGAGTTCGTCTTGAATGCTGTCTTACTGTTGCGGTTAACCCTCCAAGGGGGATACAAAAGCTTTTGGGTTTACCTACACGCGTACAATTGACAGGTATACTAGCTTCAGGTATGTACTCACTGAGAACTCCTTCTGAGCACGCTGACACCGCATTGAGCTAACTTGCGGCAGACTTTAGAGTTTAGTTAGCAACCGAGTCCGCATCTCATGTTAGTCTGATTACTCTGAGACCCAAATGTGTGGCTTGTTGTTTCCACCCAGATAACAACTGGTACATCGGGTATCGTCCTTGTGAGAGAATACTGCCAGTTATAATGCGTTTCTCCGGTGTAAACTCGAATCCAATTAATGCTGTAGTGCTCGAGGAGCCATTCACTTTTAGTTTAAAATGTATAAATAGAGTCGAGATTGAAATAGCATCTCTTCGATATTGACCGAGAACGAAATAGATTTATAATGAGAATTGTGCAGATTAATTAAAATTCAACGGGTAATCTCTCGTTTATTCTCATTATATACTTATTACATTCAAACGCTTGGGTTACACCGTTGTCTACCACTGTCCTTTATCCGACTGACTCTGGGACACTCTAATTCGTTGCAATCAAGGAAACCTTCGTTGCTGTTTGCTCACCTTGTTGCGCCTCTATTAGTTCCGCGTCAGAAAGCATGGCCACGTGATTTGTATCCTCGATGCGTTGCTACGTCTAATTCAACGCTCAGGGTGAGCGCTGCATCCAAAAAAGTTTCCTACTCCGAATGGCTTCTAGCACCGTGAAATGTCTTGATTAAAGAAATGGGTTTCTATATTTGAAATTGTTAACACGATTGTTCCTCTTGAGATGAAATTTATTTGCGGATGGATAAAAGTGCATATTGGCTATGTCTCGAATGGAAACTCAAGTTAAGCATATCAATTTAGTTGGATCGCGTGAACAAAGAAGTACAATATTACGATCGTTATGTTCGTTACGTGGATCCATCGGATGAAAGAAAAAGCGGGCTTGTAATCATTTAATCTTAGTGCGGAAGAGAATTCGTTTCTAGCGCGATAGGGCTTGGAGGAATTTATCGGGTATTTGATCTCACTATTTATTCTCTTATTCCATCTTCTTTCCGGAACGACGTACAACACGAATTAGTGATATCCTTTTGAAACATTCTTTCACGTCGAAATTCTTTATATCTTGATCAGTAAAAGTACAGTAGCTTTTAAGAACAAAGTAGGCGTTAATATTGGCTAAAAGTATCTTACGGTCTTTGCTCTCGCTATTTTTTGCATAATTAACGAGACTGCAGTTCATTACTCCCAAAACTGAATTAAAAATCGCGAATTAATATATTATATAGTATACCTCGCTGAAAGTACTCAACTTCAAAGATTAGGAAAGATAAAATTGTCTCAAATTAGTACGACTGCCTCATTATATCGAGACTCGCATAATCGTTCGTCCGAAGAGAACTATTAAGCTTTGTAATTTGTAGCAGTATGTCGTTAGTAACGTTTTATAGTATTGTATCGATGTTCTTTTACTAATTAAAGACTGATTCTTTGATCCTGGAAAAGGAAATGGCAGACACGAGGTAGGAGCTCTCGATTTTCCAGATTAATGCACCAATGCACTGTTCTCAAGTAGAACTCGTTTTACGGAAGCTTTTGTCTCTTGATTCATTTTACATCACAGTTAGCAAACATCGGTCGGTGGATTGAAAATTACTTAATGGTGCATGTCGGTTGATTTCACGATTGAAACATCATTCTGGAATTTCTACAGTTCTCGAATATAATTGTATTTTTAGAAGGATTTATTTTAGTATTGACGTAATACATAGCGGTTCTTTCGGATCCATTTCACATCACTTACACACCTAATAAACGTGAAATGACCTCTGAGAGATAAGATCTGATGCCACCAATAGAAATTCGTTGAAAAACGTCCAGTTTTTGTACGAACGTATATTATAGTAGGTCAAGACGAGTCGCGCAGATAGAAGATTCTTCCTATTGTGCAGAAGGCGAAGGGAAGGGGCTAGAAGTAAAACGGAAGAGGTGGAAGGGCAGAACTCCAATATTCGAAATTTATAACCCCTCGTAACTCAGTTGGTTTCTGCACCTAATACCAACCCCCTCTGCGTACCCGACATGCACTAACTCCTCTCCCCCTTCTCCCTATCTTTTACTCTCTCACGAGTTATCCGAAATGGGCTTGTCGCTGTTTTCCGCATATAGTTATTTTATATTTTCTCTTACTTTTTATGAAATAGTATGTATCTATAAGCTCTTCTCTTTTATGGAAACACCGAAGAGCTTGAGAATTTTCTTCTCAACATGTTGCATCTTTAAACATCGAGGAAACATTTTATTTATTTTTTCTACTTTCGAGAAAAATCAACGGAAGATTTTTAACGATTTGGGAACACGTTCGCCAGTGAATATACCGAGTTCCCAAAAAGTATTATGCGTCGATAAATTCATGTAATCACATATTTCATGCGAATCGTAGTGTCGGGAGTTCTGGAACGCTCTAAGAGAAAATACAACTCCGCCAGTGATTCCCCGGGGCTCTATATATATTCAGCTTCTTCTGCACTTTTGCTGGCGGGTAGAACGGGAGAGAAAGAGAAGGAGAAAGGGAAGGAGAGAGAGAGAGAGAGAGACCAACGACAGTATACAGGCGTTCTTCTCTGTATTTTAATAACTAGTCATAAACTGCAGTGAAAATTAAAAATTCACACGAGACGAAATTTTAAACTCTTTGCACGTTCGCGGAGAAGGACAACGTTACGGTACTCATTCTCGCGAGTTTGCTCGTCCGTTTACACGTAGCTTACTCGCTCCAGTGCATTCGTCTGTTTGTTTACGAGTTTCCTTCTTTTTCAACTTCCCCATTATCATCCTTCATGCACGGACTACACGACAATTGCACAGCGAGCGCGTGTTTTCCAAACTTGATTAAGAGACCCAAAAGCGAGCAAATCCTTTTTTCCCGATGGAACTCGTCGAGAGCGGAAGGTCGCATCCGCGATAATACAAGAGGGAAAAAATTGTCAAACCATTTTTCGCCCCTCGAATAATTTGACAAGGTAAATCGAAAATATAGGGTGTATCGTGGAGAGGTTAGCGTTGGAGTGCAGCGAGCCACAAACGTACTAATGGCGAATTCCTTTACGATATTCGCATTTGCTCCAACTCCTTCGCCTTTATACAGAAGGAACAGAGCTGAGAGTCGGAAACGAGCGACCGGAATTACCAAAGAGGCGCAAAAAAAGAAATGAAAAACTTTTCTATGGAAATCATTTTCGCGACCCACTTTTGCGCTCCTTGCCTTTGCCCAACGCGTTCTTGACCCGCTCCTTGACTTTTATACCCTTTCTAATCCTTTGAATATTTTCATTCAGTGCTTTTTCACCCGATCTTCAGTTTTTTATTAAACACGCGGCACACGATGTCGACTTGTTTTGTTGCCGTCCTTGATAATATCGAAATGAAAAAGCGATGAGAGGAGAGGAAATTTTTATACGTTTTACATTAATACGAACTGTTTTCGACGTTGGAACGTGATCATCGAATATCGTTCTAAAAGAACGAAATTCTACAGATATGAGAGCCTGTCTCTCCTCTGTATCATTCAAATCTGACTGTCAATTAGGTTACATTATACAATTGTCACCGTTTGAAAATTTTAATCGCTTTTTATATGCACAATTTAAAATCAATATCGTTCCACGGTCACGTGAACATTGCACGCTTTTCAAGACGAGTTTTCTGGGATTTCACGGGTTTATCTAACCATGCATTCGTTATCATTAGACTTCGATGATTAGAGGAGATTAAAGCGGCTGGGTTCACCCTCGGTCGTCCGAGGAAATCCGGGATTCCGGGCGCATCCTGACCGCGGCAATAATAATCATAATAATATATTCCTTCGAACTGTTATGCAGATTACGTTATTACGAGTGTGACGTATCTCGACGAGACTGGGGGGCTTCCGTCGCCAAATATTATTGTTGGAGCTTAACGGTTGGCCGAAGGTACAGCCAAGGGGAGTAGGATTAACCTTCCCCGGTAACGCGGACGGTAACGAGAGCTCGTGTTGTTCTCTGATCTTGAACTTCGCACGGTACCTCGCGGTCTTGAGAACAACGAATTTTGCGGCCAACTTCGACCCCGTAATCGCTGCGGAGCGATAACGCTTTAGAATTGTACGTAATACCGGCAAATTGTTATAAATCGCGCTATCGTTACTCGGCGATTATTCTCGGGGAGCGACAGGACGAGGAAAGAACTCGGGCATGACCCCGGCGCTGGTACGTATCAAAACGCAATTACGACACGTGTAAATGAGTCTGCTCGTCGAGAGTTATTGCATATGCGATTAAATTTGCTCAACGACGGTGTGTGCGCGGGGCCGCCGGAGTCTGACGTGAAGGGAGAGCGAACGTATATAGCGCGCGGGGTGGCGCACAGCGAGGAGGTTTACGTCGGGATGGTGAACGACGGCGAGGGAGAGACGAGTTGAATATACGGCTCCCTCGACGACGAGCGAGAACGTAATACGGTAACCCCTACCCCGTCCTGTACCTTCCGTTTCTTCTCTTCTTCATTAGTGAGAGTATCGTTATTATTATCATTACTACGTTTGCCGGTAAACGTGGCGGAAGTCGAGATTTAGTCCTCCAAATCGTTCCAGCCGGTTGATTATTTATATACATATTTTTTTAATTGCAGAGAGCTATGTAAATATTCGCTCTTATAATCGACACGATGCCACGTTCATTAAGATCCCGGATGAAGCACCTGCTCGTTCTCCCGCGTAACGTGAATAGAAGTCGAGTTTTCAAGAGCGCATTGGCATCGCGAAATATTTTTTACATACAAGTGCGAATTTTTCTGTTGGATTGAAAAAGCTTTTCGAATCGGTCGATGCGTCGACTTTGATATTCGAGTGCTACTCGATTTCTTGCACTCGCCTTTTCAAAATGAGAGATCGATGTAAAAACAGAAGCGCGTCGCGATCTTTAAACGAGAAAAGGATCCACTACGACACGTTTGATGACGCGTTTCAAAAGCTGAAAATTTAATTCGCTCCGGGAGGGGAAAATATCGCGTTTTTCTCGTTACTCGGGTGGTGTATTGACGCAACCGAGGCATATTTTTTTTCCCTCGACTACTGTCGACCCTCGCTCCCGGTTATTTTACGGCTCGTGTACACCGGGCTCGCATACACGTCCGCCCAAAAATACACGACGTGTCAGCGGTTCGTTCTCGTACTCGCGGCAACACGTCTCTATTCGAGCCCGTCCCTAATTTAGCGTCAGCGTCGACCAAAGAGAGTGAAATTTTCGTCCACGAACAAGAAGAGAAAAACGAGCCCCGAACGAGAAGGTACGGCGGCGGGGCGTTGAAGCGCGCGAGGATAGCCGCGACAAGCCGGCACTTTATTTTTAAGAGGTTTTCACGCATGTCGCGAATAAAAGTCGCCGAGCGAGAGCGACGTACCCGTAAATTTTCACGGTCCCGAATTCGCGACGCGCGGAATATCGCGAGACGACGGGAACCGGTGGGACGAGTAAATACGAACATACACAGGAGCTCGTTCGCATAAATTAATTCCGTCGCACGAGAGAGCGACTTATCTTGCCACCGCGAAAGGCGACATCGGTTTTTGAATATTAATGCCCCTCCGTGAGTTGATAAACTCTTTTCGAAGGGACATGCGCGTATATAATTTATCAGCGCAATTAATGCTATAGTTTCCGCGTACAGCTCGGACTCATTTCGCACGAGCGATCCGGTGAGGCTGTCCCGCTCGCGTTGTCGTATTAATATGTAAATGACAGTCCGTAATAAATAAATATACGCTCGACGCGAAAAAGATGAGAGGACTGGTGGAAAAAAAGAAGGAACGAGGCTCAGAGCCGCGCGTGTCTCGACTCGGGCACGTAGGATCGTTCGGGGCTTTGTCGTTTCGGTGTTATAAACGCATCATTGCGCCATCTGCATGCGCGACGCGTAGCCGATTAAAGTCGATGGATAGGTACGAGTCTTTCGCCGGGCGACGGTCGATTAACTCGGAAATTATGGAAAAATGCCACGTCGGGTGGCTCGAGTCCTGAATGAGGAGGAGAAGGAGGAGAGAACAACGGACTCCGGGTAACGACCGGCACAGTCGATGTTTCTGCGGTAAAACGCAATTAGAAATAAAAACGAAACAAAAAAGTCGACGTGACGCGATGGCATTGGCGAAATTGGCCGACGCGCGCGAGCGTAACCCATTTTTATAAAGCCATTACCGATATGCTGTAAAGTCAAGGGCGCAAGAGGGTACCGACTTTGTTGCTCCTCTTGCCCATATTCATAAGGACGTAATGTATTCCGACTATTTGAATAAGGAGAGGTCCTTTGTCGATGCGCAACTTGTAATTCTTCATACCGCGACCACTTTTCGTCCCTGGTGTGATTTTTTTACGACCCTCCGACACCTTTACCTATTTCAGATTCCTCTCTCTCTCTTTCCCTCGCTCGTTTTAACTTCGCGCGCGTAAAGAAAGTCCGGTTTGACGTTAAATTTTTATAAACACAAATTACATGTAAAATCGCCGGAAACATTAAAATTGATAATGAGAGTCGAGAATCGGACTCTGAATATTTTGGCGGTTATGTGATTATCGAAACGTCTGTTTTTTACGACGAAATTATTCTCTTCGAGTAAACGCTCTTTACGAGTTACAGCTCGGAATAACTTTCATTAGACTTTTTGATGATGTAGTAAATGCAATACCCTGCTGCACAAGTACGATGTGATTTGAGCTCTATGCACGATGCATACAGTTTGCCAGGTAAATTTATCACTTGATTTGATATGCACCGTAACAGGATGCCCATTCAGGGTTCACGCGCGAGCATGTCGCAGTGTTACGCATGCGTTGCGACTTCCTCATGAAGCTCAATAGGTTAGGCGATGAATGAATTCTCCTCGCATCACATATTGCCGCGCTGGAATAGTTGGAAACATCGCTTCGCGTATATTAGCGTGAAATGCCACTGGAAGAGGAGAGGAAAAGGGAGAAAGAAAGGGAGGGCAGATATGAAGCGAGAGTCGATAGCTCATTCACGTCATAAATTTTATATCAGGAATGGCACGGAATAGCCCAATCCATATCCATCAATGAAAGAATCGGGAAAGAGGAAACGAAATTATGTTCGTCTATAAAAACAAAGTTAATTCCGTAATCGAACATCTTACTATGAAAATTTGAAGAACGCGGAGTGGCTCGGAACGATTCGAAAATCGTATCTCGGTTCCCTTTATCTCCGGATTAACAGATGTAAAAGAAACTAGGGCGAGCTGGCTTTGTGGTTACGTCTCGAAAACTGAGATGGTAATTCTTAACAATGGCTTAATTGTAAGCCCGAGTGTTTGTTTATGGAAATTCGTAGTGGTCCAGTGCAAAACTTGGCTACATTGTATTAGACAGCGTCGTTTGGTCCCGCGATTAACTTGGATGGCGAAGCAACGGCTGGCGCGAAACTTGCACCACTAGGAAACCTTCCTATGGTTTCTAAGTTACACGAATCGCTTATCACGACACAAGATTATGCCCAGGATGGTACTCTAATATTTAGATTACGTGGACGAACAAATAACGAAGGAGAACAATTTTCCATCCTTATATATATCTCAAGTTGTCATACCTGATTACGAGCGAAAGTTCCACTATTATCCTTAGCTCCTTATACAGTTGAGGGCTTCGAATGAAATCAAAATATTGGGATAACTTAGTTTCCGCGAGACTCATTGACGTTCCGTTGTTCCAAAAGTTCGTTTTATAGCGGTATATTACTTTGGTATAATATTTATCAATAGCCAGCTAGCTCGGTAGTCTCGAACCTCTTTTCACGCACTAGTTGAAAAATTTCATTCGCGTCGGGCTCACGTGACAGCCTACATCTAACAGGTAGATTTCATTCGGGGTATATAATAGAAGGTGTATGATTTCAAAGATGGAACAAAAATAAATGGAAATATAGAACCGGCTCTTTGGAGCTCGCGCGCGTGTGGAAAGCCGGGTGTAAGGTGATACTAGTCGGTTGAACCCTCCGACGCTCTCGCTATGCCATCTGTCCTCCTTCTTTTGGCAATGTAGACTGCTATAAAGAGGATGGGATTTGTTATGACGTGAAACTATTCGTAACTCGATCTCAGGATGGAAGGGTTTAATATTTTGACAAGGGTCTTGCGTTTTTTAAGAAGAAGGCGTCAATGCAGAAACTTCCGGCTCTCATCGTTTTGTCATTTATTCGCCATAACCGATTGTGACGTATCGTCGGTGCCATTCTCACGTTTACTCCCTCTAGACGTGACGTTCGAGATCGCTCTAGTGGAATAGCGTTCGAAAAGAAAAAATCTCTCCAAAAAACCTCAAGTTTGTTTCAGTCTTGGTTATTTCGAAACTTGTGCACCGCGTGAAATATTAATACCCGATGTAACACAAATACACACACAGGCATGTCCGGCGAGACGCTCGGCTCGGCATTACTGCATAAATAACATCGCTACTCGAATCGTAAGGAGTTAAGTCTCGTCATAGATTGGCCGAAGCTGTAGAGGGAGAGAAAGAGGGGGAGAGGAGGGAGGGGGTGGTACCCCAGCGGACGTCTGACCTACCCTTAAGCCGGAGCTTGGCATAGATCGATAACACTTTCCGGCGGAAACTAAGCTTAGGCGAACCCCTCGTAACAAGAGGAAATGAGGTAGTACGGAATACGCAGATCAGAGAAGGGTTAGTCCTGGCGGAGGAGGTTGTTAAAGGTCGGTGCGGGTGTCTGAGAAGAGACGTTCGGCGTGCGGATGCCGGCGCGGAGGATGAAAGGGAGGCGGAGTTGTCTCGCTAGAGACGGAGGTTAAAGGAGATCGCGGTAGTCAAGGTGTTGGTTCACACATTACGCCATAATCCGAGGCCCGCGATATATAGCGACGCTCTGTAGGATTCTGAGGTACTGGTGCGGTTTCGCTTGCACCGGGGCGACCCTTAAGCTTCCGACAGCTGGCCAGTTCATGGAGTTGGAAACAACCCCGTGTGTACGATACAACGTTACCTTCATTCCACCATTCGTTAGCTCTCCGCGGCCGTGTCGCGCCAACCCACCTACCCGCGGCCTGATAATGCCACTGTGGAGGTCCTAATGGTTATAGTTCGCGTATTTCACCATCTTTCTTTACCTAAGCTAGATTTCCCGGCTAGCGGTGCACGTCGATTGCCAAAGTTTCTCGCCAACCGTATCCGAGTTTGTTTAGTACGTCTGAATACGCGGCAAAAATTTTACGATGATCCGTGACGTCGTTAACACCGAAATTATGTACGTCGAGAGAAGTTGTCGTAAGAAAACTCAAATCGAGAAAAAAAGCGAGTTGCGACACGACGTTCGGAAAATTCAGGCGTCTACATTTTCTTGTTTCTCGGCGTGTTATTGTTTCATTTAAAACTTAGGCACTGCCGTGATCGACTGGAAACTGGCTCACGTCGCGTTGCCGTGTTGTTTTGCCTTTTCCTTCGATCCGTTGCAGCGTTTCTTGAAAATTACACGGAACTAAGATTTTTCTCATCTCATCTCGGCGCGACCTTTTATAGCTTCTAATCATAAAAAAAGAAATAAGCTTATGATATTTACCGGAAAATACATACCGCGAAAGCTACACGTAATCATAAAAGAAGAAAACAAAACGAAGTACATGAAAGTTGGTGCGCTTTTCAGGGTGCTGGCGTTCTTTTAAAGGGGTCAATTGAGCCTCAATAATTCGTGGCTCGGTGCCAGAGTTGAACCGGCACCGACAAGAGAATGCGCGAGGATAAAATAAAAATGTGCAGGAATAAAGAAGATAGAAATTAAAATTGTTTTACAATTTACGACACAACAAGATCTCTTTTACAGGGAAGTCATTCAAGAGAACAAGGCTGAAGTCATTGAAAAGAGCGAGTTGGAAGCGTTTTGTATTCGGACGGAGAGTTAATTGGAACTAACAATTAATTTATGGTGTTGAGTTAACTTACACAATTTTGACAAACTGCGAGACTGAAGAATGAAGAGGAGAGGTAGGAGCTATAAATAAGGATGAATTAAAGCGGAGGACCTAGCCTCGCGCGATGCGTATTACGTTGCGCTGTAGCGAGTCGGTGAATGAGGGTGCGGGGGGTGGAGTCCACAAGAAGAGAAAGGAGGATAAACGTTAAGCCACGGAACTAGCTACCAGGGCCGTATACTCGGCTCAAATTAGTCGCGTCGGCTTTAGTCGTCGACGGATCAGTTTTTTAATCTCGGAGGAAGCCACAAATAATTCTGAACAGTGCAGAAAAATTGCCAGAGGTAAAGACCGCCAAAGAACGCTATCCGGCGAACTTTTCACGATATTTTTAATTGAATTTTTGTTTAGAACATTTTCACGGATAAAAGCAATTCTCTCTAATTTTTCCTGTCAATCTGAGAACCTTTTTTTTTGTATATCGGTGCAACTTTTTCTCGGAGATGCACACGTCGATGCGATAAGGTCGGTAGACGATTTTGCGAGAACCGCGTACTATGCTCTTTCCACTTCATCTGTCTCTTTTCTCTTTCCAGCTCATTCCCTCGTTATAAAGCTCTGCCCGCCCCTCCAGTCCTTATCGGCACTTCGCACAGGATCGATACGCGGTTGTTCCTTCTGAAACCGCGCTCTTTTGACTCTCTACACCGTTCGGTTTTCTTGCCGTAATATATCGTGGCTTATCGATGAAGTTTTATTTATCGTGAAACGATTTTCATTTTTTTTTACCCGAATAACCATATCTGTGAGTTATTTTCAATTTTATTCCCCCGCGGTTAAGGGCCATTCGACAGACGCTTATCGACACTTTGCACATGGAATGATTCGAATGCATAACGCTACACGACATCGCTCGTTCGATATCGAAGCTCATTTTCGTCACTGTACCTTTCATTGGAGTATGCTTGGTTTGTTCTTGCACGATACCGTCACTCACCCGCATATTGTACGCGAAAGCAGCCTTTTAGCGGCGCGTCCAACGTCGCTTTTAAATCATTTTACGCGCGCTAGATGATATTCGGCGAACCCTCATCAGGTTTTAGAACATTTCACGCAAATCGGACATAAATCCTCGAAAATCTCAGATTCGGACGGAAATTAAAGGTATAGGTATAGGTAGTAAGCGCAGTCCACCTCGATGAAAATTCCAGTCAAATCATTTTTCAGTGTAATAACTACAAAGAATCACAAATCATGTACTTCATCACTGTATATCCGTTTCCCGTCTGTACCAATTTTTCATTCGTGGAACATCGCTCATATCGGAACATTTCTCTCGGGATCATATGTAGCCGTGTGATATATGCCAATATTTTCGCGAAAGGGGGTTGTATCTCTCTCATACACCCGTGCTTATATATTTTCGCATTGGCGTTCAGTTACATCGAGAAGAATATAATTTCTCTCGGAAATCCGACCGAATTGTCCCCGCGGCTAATTCACGCAAGGACAGATAGCGGAAAATGCTAACCTAATTTCTATCCGCGCTCTATTCAGAAATTTTTCACTAACGACGGCTTTACAAAGGTACCTGTGTATCGATATTTTTCGAAGCCGTCTATATACGGCATTTCTTTCTCTCGTGGAATACCAAAAGGGGGAATATCAATTTTTCCCGCGGAATTGATAACCGGCGTGTACCGGTTTCGGCCTCTATAAAGTATCGCGAGCTCGCTCGTGGGCGAACGAGAACGAGAGAGAGAGGTATTGCGTATCTACGTGCGAAACTGCGGGATACATGGGTGCCCGGGAGGAACGTGAGATTCTTCGCGAATGCGTTTGATATGCAGAACGCGGTACGGATCCCCTCTCGCCTCTTCTCGTCTTTCGGTTTTCACGGGAAAGACGACGAAGCGCCGGCGTCTGAAACTCGCGGCACCCTGACGACGGTAATATTATTGCTGGTTTATTGCAGCCAGCTTGTTTAAAAACTTGGTAGGCAACTCGGAAAAGATGTAACCGAGACAGCTGCGGAAGCGTCCGGGGAAGAATAATAGAAAAGTTACGCTCGCTACTCACCGTGTTCGAGTTTGAGGGTGTAGAAGTGGGTGGGATAGGGGCCGTAACTACGAGCCTCTGTGTATAAAAGACGGGCGCACACATTTACATACACATTTGTATATCTATACATTCCACTCGGCTCTTTGCCCGCGGGTTCTTTATTCGTGAATCTTAATTCATTGTGAGAATTTCACGGAGATGCCTTATTGTCTACCGAAATGGTGGTCTCGCTTTTATTGCCGAACGTAAACTTCGGTCAGTCTAATTAGGAAGTTGACTGTGTTCCGTCGCTCGTCCGAGCTGCAGTTTCTCTTACCTTTTATACCTGCTCTCTCTCTCTCTCTCTCTCTCTCTCTCTCGCTCTCTTTCTCTGTCTTGGGATGTAGAGGATCGTTCCCAACAACGCCCGTTTGCTCGCCATTCAACACAACGGTGTGTCTATGCGGTTTTTACGGAGGTTCGAATAAACGTACCTACCTGAAGATAAAAGTCAGGAAAAATCAACCAACGTTACGATTTCAAAAAATCTACCAATTGTAAAACATTTTTCCCCAATAAAAATGTAGAGTTGAAATATTTCAAATTTAACCGAATAAAAGCCAACAGGTCTGCTCCTAAAGGAAGATCTGTAAAAATCCCCGTCGTAAATGAGTCCCTGAAGAATTTTCCACCTCGAATGAAAATTCTTGTGAATGACACCTAATGGGCTTTTCCGCGAGAGACGCTATATGCGGGTTCTCGAAGCGATAAATCCGAAATAATTATACACGACTGGAGCCGCGGTCGGTAACGAGCCATTCCGTTTTAGCGATAAATTCACCTCATTAGAAACGTTATTATGAGTTACGAGGAACATACATCTATCGAATCCCTTTTTCCTGCAATTTTCTGGCGTAACTGATGAATTGTAATTGCGAGCTAAGACGCGTACGAAGCGCGTGCGGTCTCCGGAAAACAAATGCGCGCACAACTGACGATATGTAAGCAGATTTCCCGTGGGAGTCGGTTCGAGTAACGGCGTGTGGGTGGATGTATAAGAGAACGCACGGAACATCGCATCTCGCCTGCCCCGGGCACAGTCAATGAACGCATTTACGTATACGCGTCGGAGTCGGCATCCGCCAATCAGAGCCGTCTCTCGCGCTTCTCGCGAAACTCGTCTAACGTCAATGGGCTTCGAGCCAGACGTTTACCTCCGACAGTTATTGGCCGTTTTGCTTCTCCGCGGATGAAATCGCGCGCACTTCGGGGTGAAACTAAGCGCGTCACGGAGAGAGTCAGCGAGAGAGAAAGAGAGAGATTGATTTCTTTCGCCCGCTGGAGAGAAAATTTACCGTTACCCCGCTCGTTTCTCGGCCCGTCTTATCAATTACCGCAATAGAATATTCCGCGGAGCGCGAGGGGGGAAACTCGTAATAACCGCGGCTCCGAAAGTTGCCGAGTGGATATTTACAAAGTCGTGTAATGGAAGCTGGTAAGGTCCCATCCAGCCACCCCCCTGCGTGAACTAATAACGATGCTTTAACGACTTTGAGTTTCAAAGTGTAACATTATGATTACAAGCTACGGTGATTATTCTCAGTAAATTACATAACTTGTCCGACATAACATTTCCATTATAACGGCTCTATGGCTGCGTTACTCCTGGACGCAATACCTCCCCCGTCTCCTCCCCATCCACCCCCTGGCAGTACTTCAGGGTTATCGACCCGCTTCTTCCTCAAAAATGTTTATCATTTCGCGATATTTGCCGTGAAATTTCTCAT
This sequence comes from Goniozus legneri, assembly GCA_003055095.1. Classification (NCBI taxonomy): domain Eukaryota; kingdom Metazoa; phylum Arthropoda; class Insecta; order Hymenoptera; family Bethylidae; genus Goniozus; species Goniozus legneri. The sequence continues at coordinate 188,961 of NCVS01000254.1, forward strand.
TCTGGAAACGTTGACGCGAGCAAAGCTCGTGCAGTCGCTCCGCGGTTGCCTCCTGGCTGTCGTACTACTTTTCGTTTCCTCTTCTTCCTTTCATTTTTTCGTTCTCCGGCGAATATTCTCGCAGCCGCTCCTTCGGGCGATTTGCCGTTTTTGTCGCACACGGGGTGCGTACTCTTTTTACGCCGGTTGGAATTACACCGAGAGGGAGAGAGAGAAAGAACGATAAAGGATAAAATAAAGAGAAAGACAGAGGATGGCGGATGAAATATACCGTTAACGGGTACCAATGCTTAACGATGATTACCGATCGGCGGAATTTCTCCCACGCCAGAGGCGAGAAGGCACCTGCATCGAATAACCCGCAAGGAATTCCAGACACTTGACTCTAGAAATAATTATCGACGAACACGAGACGCGATGAAGATCGGTACAAAAAAAGAACTGAATATTTTCCTATTTTTACTAAAGTTTTAAATATTTATATATTCGAAAAGAGAGGATGTTGAATTTATAAGAAGTAATTTCATGCTCCACTTACGATCAAGAAATGAACATCTACGTATATTTTAGATCGTTTCAATTAGAAATAACACGTGATTCAATTTATCAGAAATATTTATACGTGATACCCCAAATCGAAATGTTAAAATATCAGTAGAGTAATATTCAGTAGAGAATAAATTATAAAGAGGTTAATTGTAACTATTTCTAGTGGCTCTTTGACGATTTGACGAATTCAAATCGGAGGTTCCTTTCGCGTATTCGAGGATGCTCTTTTGCATGTCCGAGGACTTAATTTTCGAGGAGGTCGAGGCCACTTCGCGGTGATAAACTGTGGCTTGTCGGGGCTCGTGGGCCGACCGAGAATCGTTGACCTTTTACCTGCAAAACCGCTCTCGTGCATCGAGAGCACAACGCTGGTTTTGCAGCCACGACTATCTCGCCAAAAACTGCAACGTTCAACAATATTAAAGCAAGCGCGTTTGCATTTTATCTCGCAGCTAGTAAAGGAAGAGAGGGAGAGGGAGAGAGAGAGGGAGGGAGAGAGAGAGAGAGAGAGAGAGGGAGAGAGAAAGTAAAGAGAGTTACATCAGTTGTGGAATTAGCAAAGATCGGTGGAGAGGGTTTCGCCCTTTCAGCATTATTGCGATATTTCGAGCGTTTGAACGCTACCGAGCTCTATTTCAGAAAGAATTCCGCGATGACTCGGTGAGATTCTACGAGTGAAGGATGTAATTGTGATAAGGGAAAGTACGCCGGTGCGGAATAAGGTTAAAAAAGGCGCTCTTTATCTCACAGGCTTGGAAATGCACAGGGGAAAAATAAAGCCGAACTATGTAGAGTGCTATGCTATTGGAATGCGATATATAAATGTAAATGAGTGGTGCTTTCACGGTATGTGCAATTAAGCGGTTATGAAATTCTTCCCTGTCGGAACATCGTTCTTTCTTACCCGGGCGGCCTCACCCTCTCGACGCTATCGTTCCGCTCTATTCCACCCTCTTCCAATTTTCTTAGAGGTAGTAGTAGTTTTCTAGTCGATGATTTATAGCTCATGTGCGTGCAATAACACTGCGTAATTGGGTCCGAGGAAGAATTTCTCGATTGAAACCAAAAATAGAGAGGGAGCGATATAGAAAATAAGCGCAGCCTGAAATTTTATACTATAAATACAGGGAGATGCGGTATCACTGGGGCGTTAATTGCTCGGTTAACGAGCGCTTTACTTTTAGCCTACGTATCCCGATGCTCGCCACGTTCGCGGGCCAGATTTACCCCGTTGGAAATATTCCGTCTCGGCGAATACGGGTGAAGATGTTTACACAGTAATATGAGGTCTCAGCGAGTAATTAGAGCCTTTAACTACGACAATACCCGGATTTCTGCGTAACTTAACCTCGCGCTTCTGATGTGTACTGAGAGAGAGAGAGAGAGAGAGAGAGAGAGAGAGAGAAGGAACGGAGCGAGTCTGTTTGCCGTGAAGAAAGTTAACGCACGCTCGTAATATCCGTCATCTTCTTCCTCGCTTGGCTAAGCCCGGACTCGAAACACCGCGGCACAATGGAAATAAATAAAATATCTATAGTCCGTCGAGACTCGGCAATTACACACACCCCCTCGCTGGATCTCTCTCTTTCTCTCTGCAGCGAACTCCGTATAAAAGCATTTGCCATTCATGAGAATTTTATTTTCGTAAATTAATAAAACGCAATTCGAATTCGAATATTCATTGAAAATACAGGCCGGTGCATACAAATGAAAAAGTTTATAAGCCGCGTGTATATCGGATGCAATCAAACGGCCGGTGGTTGCAATTTAATCCACGGATAGCGCGGAAGGGAATGCAATTAAACACCCGTGTCCCTCTCTTCTTTTATCGTTACTATTATTATTTAAATCGGGCTGAGACGCGTCAACGAGGGCACCTTCCGGTACCGCTGATCGCTGGGAAATTATTTTCTCGCATACGGTGTCATTGATATCGATCGCATTCGCCTGTTTAATGAGAGACTGCGCACGAACGAACCACTCGACGATATTCTCCCGGATTTTATGTTATAATTTTAGAACGCAGCGAAATTCGAATTTTATTACGTGAAATACCATTTTCGTGATGGACAGTGGGGTAATAAGATAACCCGTCGACGAGTTGGAATTTTTCATTTAACCATAGGTTTTTCGCGGCACATAGCTCTTTTGAGGACCCGTTGAAGAATGATGAATTCCTCTCGACGCAAAATCTTGTAACGTGTGACGCGTCGTTGCACGAGATTACGTATACGTATTTTATAACGAATGCTGCCAAGATTTTCAGAAAATTTTGGACGTTTGAAATTTTGATGGTAATGTACGAGTTGAAAAATTTGATTGACTTTTTCGTCGTATTTAGTAGTCTATATTTTGTTTCACTCCGCTGTTGTTTTATTCGGTTTTTAGTTGCGATTTTCACAAATATAAAAAAAATACCGATTTTTATTGTACAGTTCGTAAATAAAATACAGACATCTGAATACGACTGAAAAACCAATCAAATTTTTGGACTCGGGATGATACATCGGCCTCCAGAGTCGAAAAATTTCTACGACTTACCCTTAATAGATTATAAGACACAACACAAATGACGCGACTAATCATAATGGCCGCCTGCGTATTGCGTTCATGACCAAGATTGAAATCTATGCATGCCGCTACTGCTAACAATAAGATCTTTATTAGCGCCACTGGTGGCGAATATCGGTACTAGCTATATGTGGTTTCACAGTTAACACGAAACTTACATTAGTTCCCGCGTTGGTCGCGAGTGGCGCTAATAATTATCTTATTGTCAGCATAAAGTGTAGTGACTATGCGTGTTTATAAATTTATAAATGATCGACGCTGGATGAAAGCACAAGAAAAATATCGATTGAAGGTTGACCGAAAGAGTGAGTCGTAAAGATTTTCTGACTCGAGAGGTTATAACAGTGATACGATATGTGCACGTTGATCAGGTGCTTAAACTAATTATCTGATTAACACGTGAAACCTCATCTTGACCCTCGGACAAAGGGGTCCATGACCTTCCTGTTTCCGATCCGGATGTACGCCACAACCCAATGTCACACCCCTAACGCTTTGCCCTGTAATGTCTGTTGACTAATTTCGTTGTACGTTACAAACTAGAATGCAAAAAGCAAAATTTCCCTTCCGTTCTTGTACAATAAATCAATATAAATGAATATTAAAATACAAATTCATTTTACATAATTTTCGTCAGAAAAGATTTGCGGAATAATTTTTCATTTGGTCGTGTTCTTTATTCGGATAAATCGAAGGGCGTCAAAGGGCAGAGTGAGTTTTTTTTCGCATTAATTACCTTTTGTCGCTAATGACGATACGTCGCGTGCACGCACGTGCTTTTAGCCATATAACGATGAGTATTTCAATGGCACGGTGGCTGGAAGCGACTCGACGAAGGGGAAAAAATAACTTCATCTAAATGGCGCGTTTAGGGAGGAGCTAACGCCGTTATTTAATTTATGAGACACGCGAGAGTAATGCGAGAAAAAAAATAGAAGTGGGTCTTTATAGAGTTTTTTCTCTCGGCGTTGTGCTCTTTTCTCCAGCGGATTTTATGAACGCTCCCTCGCCCCTCTGTATAATCTCATCGCGTTAAAAAACATAATGCAATCGACATAGCATCAAACGAAACGTATTATTCAATCGATACATTCAAACGAGATACTTTTTTGCTCTTGTAATTATTCGCGCGAGAAAAAAATATAAATGGCGTGAGCATTCTCGCGTCTCGCGCGTTTTAATTAATAAAACTTTCAACGAATCTACGTTTGTACGATTAAAGTTTTTCACTCGAATGAAATAGAGAATTTTCGACTCTATCGAGACACTCGACTGAATTTCAAATACGGTCGCTCTCATCGGGCGCGGAATCGTCGAACAGTCGAGTGGCGAACGTCACTTTGAAAATTTTTTTTATAAACGAAGAGGGATACATAAGGAGGTGCAGACAGAGATAATGCGCGTACGTACACAGACACTCTGTACATTTTACACATACGGTTAAAAGTCAGAATGGAGGTCCTGCAGTCGCAAAGTTTGCGGTCCAATTAAAAATATTCCGGTCTTCCTCTTTTTTTCCATGCCATTAATGGCGTCAACGCGTGGAAAGCACGAGCTCCTCGTTGGTATATACGTTCATTCAGAAACTAAGCGCAGTAGCCTGAATTAAAAACGACGGTAAAAGCAGGAAACGTGGTGACCAAGTAATGAAACAAGAAAAAAACGAGAATCTCATTGCGGTATTCGAGGCTTCTACCGTGCTGCGCGTTTTCCAGCGATACTTTGAGTTTCCGAGTTTAATCTATTTTCGCGAATTCGATGTACGAACGAGGATTTTTTACATTTAAAAATGGGTATTTCATCGCGGGGAGGAGGAGGGGAGGAGGGGGGGGGGGTTACTAGCGTTTCGAGAGCTCCACAGCCGAGCAACTATCGAGGTTATTAAGTTATGGTTGGCGGAAGTAGAGAATAGCGGACCAGGGGAGGCCAGAAGGGGGTCTAAATCCTTCCTTCAGCGAGCGCACCGTAACGGGGAAACGCGTTGGCGTCTCGCGTGTTTCCTTCCGTGGATAGACAAACCGCGGGAGAATTACGTCTGCCTCGTTTCACGTATCTTACGGCGAGGCTTTAGCGCGTAAAGCGAAACGCGAGCGAGCATATTCCAATGTAAAAATAACGAGCGAGAACGTCCTGTATCGCACATTGTGCTTCTTGGGATAAAAAGAGCGATCTTAAATCGTATCTCGACGTTGCATTACGGCGACATAATGTATATCCGACGGCGGTTGTGAAATTGTGTGGCAGACTCATTCCGTAACTACAGAGCTCGCGTATTTTTCTAATTCGCAGAATTCTAATGGTTGTTTAAGAATTTTCCCTTTGAAGCCAGAAAAATCCGATTCGCGTTGTATCACGATAAATCAGAGTCGTGCTCTAATTCGCGTCGTTCTTATCTCATTTTGGTTTTAGTATTAAACTACGTAAACCCGATAGTCAAAAATTTATTACGAGCCAATCTCACTCTGTAGCTAATCTCGCTTTAGGGAATTTTCGATCCGTTGATCCCAATCAATTCGATTTGAATATGACACCCGATGTCGATCTAACGTTACTTTCAAAATCAAAATGAATTATGAACGAGATCACGACCGAATAGGGACTCAGTTTTTTCCACTCTAGACGTTATTTTTATCTCTTTGCGTACATTTCCCGAGTTAATATCGAAAAGAGGTGTATCGAGTCGGCCTGTCCCGAATTCCGCCGAGCGGAAGCAATCGCATTAATCGATATCGAGCGTGCAGGAAAAGTAGAAGCTAATGGAGTGTGGTACGAGGTCTTACGCATCGAATTCTATCCTGTATATGTATTCCGATAGCGATATTACCAGTCGCAAAATGGCAATAGACTTACAATTTATTTGACGTCCGACGTTCGTATGGATTATTCGGAGCGGTCAAGGGAGATCAATGCCGCTACATAGAGCGACTCATCGACCATAAACGGCTAATAGAAATAGCTCGCGAGCGCGCCCCTCCTTCCAGGAGGGGTTGAGACGAAAGGATCGGCTAAAAAAGGTACAGAAATAGATATTGGCCGATCATTCGCCATTTCGAAGGAAATTGTCCCATCGGAAGATTGAATGGGGATCGGGAATAAAGCCTCCTTCTATATGTATTGGTCGACAATGATCGCGAGAGTGGGATGTGATAAAGGGTAATATTTTCCGAGAGTAACCGGGAAACTTTTCTTCCTCTCTTTCGTTACCGTCCCTCCTGATTCTATATACTCGTCGAAAGACAAAGTCCTTACTCGTATTATCGTTCGTCGCGAATACGCTCGTTCAAACGTTTTCCCGTCCGATCGATTAGGACAACTCGGCCTTACTTTTCTTACGTAGCCGATTGCCTTTTTTTCAGCGAGAAATCGAATTACGCGATGAGTTTCGCTCGCGTATCTCATCCCTCTCTGTTTATCTTGCCGAGAAATTTCACGTATCCGTATCTCGCTAGATTTAGTTCCATATACATATAGAGTATTTTATACAACGCCATGTTTATCTTCTTTCGGTTTCTAAAGTTCTATCTATTTCATCGATCTAACGACTACAGTCTCGGAGCTTGTCTTTTATCCTCGCCCGGAGCGACGTCGTAATTAGGTGGAGTATAAGATAGTCGAACCATATTCACCCTCGAGCGAAATTTGTTAGCTATGGTGGGATAATACACTTTGGCGTATAATAACTACCGCGGTACTCGGGAATACGCCCAGCCGGTTGTAAATCATAATCGAAGAAACGTAAGTCCCATAAACATCTGGAAGTCTCGTCGTAGACTTATCGGAGTCGATCCGTCATGAGTTTCGCGCGAGATAGACGAGAGCCGAGCGCACCGATATAATGACGGCGTGGCGACTAACTGCGCGCTCATCGCGCGTGCATTCATGAAGCAATATACATGCATTTACTCGCTACCACTCTGTCTGGCTCCACTCGAAATCTCGTACCCTCGCATTCGTCGTTATACTCGGCTACATACTCGGCGCCCTTCCATCACGCAATACACGAAGCTCCCTTTAACCAATGTCTAAAGCGCACAATGAACGTTACCGTGTCACCGTGGAATTAATACATTCAAATTACCTATTGTTATCTTGAGCGAGCGCGGAGTAATAGCATTGCAAATGACGTCCCCCGCGCCACTCAAGACGATTGGTCACCGGCACAAAGAACGAGGATCGTTGTATTTTATCGGCTATTACGCGGATTACGTATTCAGCTCTACAGTATCGAATTACGAAAGTCGAATCATCGCGTTGAACGAGAGCGAAGTAAAAATTGCAGAGAGAGGGAGAGTCTTCTCTCTCGGTGACCGGTATGAATGCGCCATTCCGCGTCGGAAGAGAAATTAGATTATAAAGCGACCGGCGCTACGAGAGAGCGCGAGGTGCGCTCTTAAACATGAGATATCCGAGAGCGAATATTCCTTGGCAAACGAAGAAGGATAGAAGGAGAAAAAGGGTGCGGGAAAAAATATCCCGGGGAAGGGAGTTTTCGCGCGCGGCGAGTAAACTCGTTGCGGGCCAGCGACACCGAGGGGTGGAATAGAAAGGTGGGTTAAACTCGCGAATATGTCACTTGAATACCGCGGTAATGTTCGCAAAATTCCGGAAATATAAGCAAGCGTACACTTTCAATACCGCCGGGAACTGCCGTTTACATAAATAGCGCTCGCTCTCGGACGGATTTCGCATTCGGAACGACCGTGACTGTGTAAGGGCATGGGGATGGCCGTTACCGGTACTGCGGAAAGGGACGACGATCCGCGGAGGTTGACGCACACGCGCGACTGCCACGGCCTGTGTACGTGTTTCAATATTTGACACAGCGGAGTTTCTGACCATTTGCCTACCAAATGTCGCTTGTCGTCTTGTGTACCCGCCGACCTCTTACCTCCTCTCAGCAACGGATAGAATCTTCACCTTGATTTCCGGGATGTCCGGACTAATTACTCGATCTCGTTACCTCGCTAGCTTTATTGCGAGACTACTCGGAGTATTTGGACCGTTTTGTGTCCTCAAAGATCGCGATTCTGTTTTTTTTTGATCGATTTGAGAAATTTTGCACGTTGCTGGGCCGAGCTTATTTGTTATAATACATGCGACAAACAAATGATGTTTGATCTATGAATTCATGTATTAGTTGTTTCCTTGAATGAAATTATTAATTATTCGCATGAAATTATTATTTAAACACTCCGATAAATTCTCTAATGAATGAAATTCATAATTTAATAGAGAAAATGATCGGGCTGCATTTAATTATTTAATCTACCAATTTAACACATGGCTCATTATTCTCTAGAACCTAAAGCTGCGCGTGAGAAAATAAACAGCGCGTATCGACGAGTAAATAACTATACAGCGTTTTCGACTCGTCGCGTAAAGTTAAGTCGGCATGTTTAGAAAAGAGAAGCACGGAAAACCATTCAAGCCTCGAAGACAAAACTTTTGGAGTTTACATAACTTTGCCTCGACATGAAGATTGCATTTCCTCGCGATGCGCGGATTCACATGCTGGTGAGAGCAAAGAGAGAGGTATCTTAGAATCCCTCGATCGATTTATAATATCCGATAAGGGAACGAAAATAACTCCGGAGAGTTCGCAGAGACGACGGGAGACGATAAGATTAAATCTTAGAGATCGATATTCGATCATTCATAAGAACCGATCACACGCGGAAGAAACCGATCGGCCGATCGGGTTACACAGCGGAAAGGGTCGCGAGCGGTACCGCGACCTCTTTCCTTCCTCCTTAAATCGGGCCGTCCAGCGACGATCGGCGAGGTCGATAGGTACAGCCGACCTAAGAAAAATCGCGATCCCGTCCGCGTCGTTGAACCTTCCCTACTCGGTATAACGAAATCCCCATATCGCGCGTACTCAATAAGCCGAACCCGTACCGTTATAATAGCAACGAAAACTCTCGAGGAATCTCTCGTAGGAAGAATCGCGATAAACGCGACACTCGATACCTTTCGGCGATACCGGAGCGAGCCGAGACAGGCCGTAAGTCGGCGAGGGGACCGCGCGCTATCACCTCGCGATGAGCTTTCATTTCTCCGCGAGCTCGCACGAGCGCGTAGGGGTCGCGAAGATAAACCGCAGAGCGAGCCACGAGTCGCTTCCGCGTCGGAAGATATATTAACGCGCGCGGAGTGACACATCGCGCGGAGCGATGCTTTATGTTCCCCGTCAATATATATCGGTGATGACGTATCTCTCTACGTCACTCAGCCGTACGAGCCCGACGAGAGAGGAATGCCAGGAATTCTCGTCCATTCTCGTCCGAGGGGAAACCTCATAGAAGCGCGCATGAATTTCGTTCGGCGCGTCACGCGCCGATTCGAAATCGTTATTCTCCGCCGATGCGTCGCCGGAAAATTCGGTAAACAGACACCCCCTCTCCCCCTGGCCGACTCGCTACAGAGTTTCGAAACGCGAGGTGTGCCGGTACACTTCTCCCGTCTCCTGTGAATTTTCCTTTGTAACGAAACCGGACGTGGTGTAGTTAGCTTGTAACTACCGCGGAAGTGGTAGATTATAACTGTCGCGGGAACTATGATAACTGCGCTGGACACAATGTCGTTTGCAAATGAGGTGGGAAGGGGTGAGCTTTGAAACTGGCGGGAGGGGTGGCCGCGATTTCGCGGGATTAGAAATGTCCGCGGCATCCTTCTAACGCACGGAACCATGAGCGCGAGTTCGAATTGCGATTCGCGTCGCGTTCTCGTCCCGGAATTACAACGCTTCGATGCGTTTGCGAAAAGTTGGAGCCCAAAATTCAAATAATATCCGCATTCGTTTATCGAATTAATTCCGGTTTCTCGCTCGTGTCCATTATTGCCATTTTCATTTATAAAAAAAAAAGAACGCGTTCCCAATATTACAAAATACAGATTACGTATCGTTATCCATTATGTTCGATTAAAATTAGATCACGCAATTATTTCATTTTTGTAATCAATCGGAATTTAATTAAATGAAATATCCGCCCTTTTGCGGTTGAAATATAAATAATGCGAATTACCGTATAATAATCGATACATATTCCAGATGGGAGTACAAACTCGGTTTCGGTATTTTTACCTGGAGTTTGGATATTGGGCGATACAGTAGCGTGTAGCATCAACCGCATGACGATTAATAAACAAATATGGCCCGATAATCAAAAAGACGCGAATTTCGTTAAACTATACGCATGCGGGCTCGTCCGAAAACGATCGCACGCATCGCATCGGTAAGCGAGTGCGTGAATAAACAACTGGCTGGTGTGTAACAACGTTAAGTGTTTACGTTTGTAGTTGGAATGTATTATGTCACGGGGTTGGCAATGAACGATACATACACTCTACGGCATATCGCACACAAAAGGTCGGCCCGTATGCACGGACAAACGATGCTGTTTGAACGCACGAAATTACAGTCAATTGAGATCGTTTTGCAAACGCGCTACGAGAGCTATACGCGCGAACAATTTGACGCGACAGTTTCGTCGAGTTTCGCGTTAATCTCGTCGCGAGACTTTTGCGTGAATCCGAGATGCAGGTTACGACTTAAATGGCGCGTAACGAGGAAATCGGAGTCGATATATCGCGCCGGTTCGTCTTGGTGCGTAACGTTCGATACAGCGCGATCGGAATAATCTCATTTCCCATCCAAACGGGCCTCTAATGGAAACATCAGTAGTTACGTATATAAGCACACACGGAATAACCGATACGAGGCTGATCGATGGCGAAGACAATGCGCGAAGCCATTACTCCTGGCTCTGTTATAGGTTGTCGTTTCGCTTTGCCGAGTAGAATGGTTTCGGATCGGCGCGATCGATCGAACGCGTATCTCGATGACGAATACGGTAAACGTTTGACTAATTATTCCGCTCGACGATTAATTTGACCCTTTCCCATCGGAATTGCGTCGCGCGAGCCTCGAAATTTCCGCTCGAATAGCTCGTACCGAGGGCGTTTTTCTTCCTCTCGTAGGAAGCTCGAGCTATCGAGAGGAAAAAAAATGTGAACGAGAGGAAAGTAAGGGTCCCGCGGAGGCATCCAGAGGCGCGAAGGATGCAAATTGCGAGACGTATCGCGCTAACAACGGCGTTATCGCTCGTCGATAAAAGGCCCTCCGCGCGCAAGAAACGTCGGGGTAAATTGATTTTCCGTTGCGTTTCTCTATTGCTTCTTTCGTCTCTACCGGTTCGAGTAACTGGGCTCGATCGTTCCTACGCTCGATTGAAACGGCATCTCAAGGGGCGCACGGGGAGAGAGTAATAGAAAAACGGTAACCGGCTGCGATCGTTCCGAAACCATCAATCTCGTTTACGTGTGGCGCGCACGTAACTCCGTAGCGCATCCATTATACACGGCTGTTAAGCATGTATTTCCGGAGACCGCGTGCGCGTGTGGGTCCGCTTCCTCCTCCGCC
>NCVS01000255.1:6135-48011 GCA_003055095.1 Goniozus legneri
AAATTCCGCCAGTCGTCGCGCCGCGTTCGCCGATCGACGTTCGTTTCGTCGAATTCCCTGCCGATAACGATCCTCGATCGAGTCGAATCTCGGCTCTCGATAGGCAAAATAACAGCTGTAATCGACACGGCGCGGATTAGCTCGCTCCTCTCGCGATAAAGAGTTCTCTCGTCTCGCTGGCTCGTCGAACCGGACCAGCTCGAACAAAGCGCGAGGTGGAAGGCGACAGATATAGTGGCTCGTTGCGAAATCGCGAATCTGTGACAGTGGCTGGTTCTATTGAGCGCTCGGTGCGAGCGAACCGGGGCTAACAGTGCTGGAGAGTCGGTCGAATTTTTCGTTTAGAAAAATCTCGAGTGTCGAATTTAAAAATTGAACGGGATCGAATTAAAAAGTTGCTAGTGCTGAGAAGACAGTAACGAGTTTTAAAGAATCGTTGGAACGTATTATGGGATTGAATTGAAGGTTGCTAGTGCTGAAAGACAGTAACGAGTCTTAATTTGTTTTTAACAATTAAAATTGAACATATTATGGGATTGAATTGAAGAGTTGCTAGTGCTAAAAGACAGTAACGAGTTCAGATTGTTTTTCACAATTAAAATTGAACGTATTATGGGATTGAATTGAGACTCGAGTTCGAAAAAGATGAGAGTGTACGTGGAGCAGAGCGGGTACGATCGTTACGAGATGACGATCGACGGTAAAATCGGGCGCGAGCACGCGGCCAATCACGGCTACTTACCCGACGTGTGCTGTTACATGTGCATAGAGATGGCGAGGGACACGCAGGGCTCGCCGATATCGAGACCCCGGGATCTCGTGGTGGTCGGTGGCACCGGAGCCGGCGGACCCACCGCCACCCTCACGTCCGGCGCTTATCACAACACCACCGTCGATCTGCTCAACATTCCCGATCCCGTCCTCCAGACGCAGATTCTCGAGGTAAAGTTATCAGAGCTTTATAATCTTGTTATTAATTTTATCGCCCAGTTCAATCTTTTTACAACGTACTTCGGTTAATAGAGAGATCCAGCGAGAGTTATTCTCTATTCCGACAAATCGATCGATCACGTTTCATTTTTTAATTACACATTATTAAGTTATCGATCGCAGGAAAATTTTTGAAAATCGATAGAGATTTCATTGCGAATGAGTATTTTAGGGTATTGAGAGTGAATATTTTAAATGTCGAGTTGGAATAGATTCGAAAATTTTGCGATCTATATTATCCGAAGGACACTGATAAAATTCGTAAAGAGATTCTATTGTTCCATATTATCATAATCTTCATTCCGTATTCGATTCTCATAATTCATTATATGAACGTCGCATACAATTGGCGCGATATCTGGTTTATTTTTAGCCGTAATTAGCTATAGTACAACGCGCTGTATCTAACATACGAAACATACGACATAGCAAACACATCTCTAAATTAAATTACGCCGAACCATGCGAATTAAAATTTCTTATTAACCCTCATTATCCCTCTCTCCCTTGTGAAATTTTAATCCGGTTTTTTTAATATTTTCGCCTCCTTGTCTCTCTCCCTTCTCGTTTAATTCGAAGAGTAAATATTGATCCCGATAACGTTCCTCGGTTCTCGTATTTTTGTCGCTCGCGGATGATTATTACTCGCGAAAGCGCTCGTATCGGATTCGAGTTATAAACGATACACCGTATCGCGGAGGGTATATAACGATCGGTGCGTGCGATCGATACTCGTTGTTTTAGCGTGCCTGTTCTTTCCCTTACATTCTCTTACTCTTTCTATTTCGTACTTTCGATGTCTCTCTCTAACTTTTCTTTCTCCCTATTTCTCTCTAGTTTATTCTCTCACTGTCTCTCTCTAACTCCTCTTTCTCCCTATTTCTCTCTCTTCATTTCTCTCTAGCCCATTCTCCGTCTCTCTCCCACTCGCGGGCACATCGATACGGCGCCGATAACGATACGAAACGACGACAAGAGCGGGCGGTGAGCGCGGATAATAGAGCGCTGTTTGCCCGATAACAAGATCGATAAATATAGCCGTGCGCGCGCGCGCGAGCACTCGATCGATCGCGAGAGTCTCAGGGACTCGAGTCTGGACTGGATTAAAAAAAATAATAACGAGAAAAAAAAGTTACGTGGACGCCCCGCGAAGAATTTTCGAACAAACAAATTAATTTTCTCGCGATCCACTTTTTTTTCATCAGCGAATTCTCGCTCCCGTTATCGATATTAAATATCGAGTGCGCTATAATGAAACTGACCAGCTCCCGGTACGCAATAAGCAGATCCAACTGTAGATACAGCGAATTATCGCTCGTATCGAAATTCAGAAATTTTATTTAGAATCTCGATATCTCGTTCTCGATCTTCCCGAAAGTGTCAAAATCGAAATGTTTTCTCAGCTGAAAATTTTACCGAAGTTCGACTTTTTTTTGCGTGCCTTCGAGCGCGGAAAAAACAATTTGCAAAATAGTCACGACCAGTTCTCGCTCGATTCTTTTATTTTTCAAAATCGGCCGGTGTTTCTAAAAATATATGCCCGGGCTCTCTATTCACCAGCTCCGGTAGAGGCGGTGAAAGGTTCGAGAGTGTATTTGTGAGTATCGGAGGGGAGGGAGGGGGTAACTTTCGCTCCACGTGCGAGCAGTTTCGAACGGTTTCGATCGATTCGCGATACTAGCTAGAGAGAGAGAGAGAAAGAAACAAAGACCGAGAGAGAGAGAGAGAGAGAGATAGAGAGAGAGAGAGAGAGAGAGAGTATAGGAACCAAGTTCAAGGACGCGATGGTGCGAGAGAGAGAGGAGTACGAATCGATTTGCGAGGAGAGGGAGATTGCATGAAAGGGGTTTTATAACACACGAGGGCGCGCAACGAGTCACCGGGGAGGAGGGGGAAGGGGGAAAAAAATTATCAAGGTCGGCGAAGTTTAAAAATACCGAAGGCTCGCCTACGCGGTGCAATTCGCGCGGACGAAAATAGCGATAGGAAAAACACGCGAGTGAGTCGGCCAAGCTGTTAGCGAATAGCATAGCTTCGCTCGCGGTTTTATATTTTCGCTAATAAAAAAAAAAAAAAATGCCGACGAGTAGCGCTCGTCTCGGCGTGGCATTCTCTGCAGAACTCAACACTAAACCTATCAGGATCGAATTTACAGCTGTTTGAACTGAATAAATTATCGAATTGGAATTGTTTTATTCATACGGCGAGTAAACCTCTTGACATACAAAAAGAGAAAAATAGAAAATGAACGGGGAAAATAGAAAAGTAAAAATAAAATAGAATAAATAGAAAAATAAAAATAAAATAGGAATAAAAATTATTGTGGTAGGGTCGAATAATTTTTTCACTGTACATTTGATTTAAAAAAAGAACAGAAATTATGTTAGGCTTAGTGTTAATAAGACTATCCTGATTATGGCTGACCCAATTATGTCCTTATATGGAACCAATGTTATTACTCGATCCAAGATAATAATCCATGCTAGATGAGTTGAGTGAAATATGCTGGGTATATTTTATAATTCAGAATTTTCGCATTAAAAAGAGTTTCTAGTTCTCGGTTTAAACTTTTTTTTGTATTCGCGACGGTGAGACACGTGGCAGAACTGTCGAGTCGAGATCGTTCTTGATCTTCTCTTTTTCGCGATTTGCTACTTATTCTTCATTTATTTAAAGGTTACGCGAGATACGGCAAAAGGAAAGAAATTCCGAGGCCCGATTGTGATTCACGCGACGAGGCACGCATTCGGTCGCATTAAGTCACGAGCACGTGGAATTTCCACCTCCTCTCCCCCTCCCCCCACCTACTTTTCCTTCCTCGTTCGCCAGCTACGTAGAACACAGCGCGATTATACGAGCTCGCGAAAAATCTCTTTGTTCGTACAATTTTTTTTGCCTTTTTTTTTATTCTCCCCTCCAGGAATGTCTTTCGCAATTTTTCGATAAAACGGCTCTTTTGTTAATCGCATTCCAGCTCTTGAAAATAATTGATATCACGAGAATTCTCGTTGCGAGTTATCGATGGGTTCTATAAATAGTTCGGTTCTCTCCGAACTCGTCGTGAGTTGTGTACGTAACACAGATCTCGATTAACGGATCCCAAACGCGGTCAGGACCACGTCCACGAGAATTGCATAAAATTTCGTTTTTATTTCCAGTCGGGTGTAGCGATCGAAAATTTGTTCAAGATGCTTAACATTTATTTATAAAGCCATTTTTCAACTCCCGTATTCTCGAATAAATTTTAAGTATCCGAAAATTTTATTTTCGCTACAAAAAGTATTTCATCTCACTTAACGAGCATCGTGACGTCCCGGTGAACATATTTCGTTAAATTAACAAATTCTGCAAAAAGTTGCATCGACGGTAAGAAAGAGCTGAAATCAAGGTCAAGATCGCATTACGAGCTCGCGCGCTCGAGCCCCAGACGATTTTTCTCTCGCGAAATATAAAAAGAGTCGATCTCAGCTCCGTCCGAAGGGAACTGGATCGAGCGACGAGTTGCGAAGGAATTCTAACGCTCGGCGAATTAGAAAATGTCGTCGGACGTACCCAATTGGCCGAGCGATCTCCGCTCGCGTCTCGTCGCTCGACTCGTACGAAAAACCCGAGCGATGTTCTTCAGGCCTCTGGACTTTTTCCAGCTACAGCAGCACCATCTACGCCAGCAACAGCTACTTAGACTCCATTACGCTGCTCAGGAGCGCCACCTCAAAGAAGTGCACGAGAGTCAGCTGCACGCTCTGAAGGTGAGTCATTCATGAAATTATGTAGCAACTCGAGTGTAAACAATTCTTCTGATCGCGACAATGTTCCACTCTTAACGAGCAAATTTTGTCCCTCGTTGCAAATTCTCCGTTGCGAAACTAATTTCAATTGCTCCGATCCAGAGAAGTGGCGGGATGGGATTTTGATTCCCCCGAATGCTCGCAACTCAAACTAGATTACACGAATTCGGTTTCTCGATCCGAATTTCAAGTTCACTCCGAGTCAAAGTCGAATCGGGCTCTTGACGCATGCAACGTCACAATAATAATAAAAACATAAACCAGCTAAAAGACGCGAATCCATTAGACGTTCCCACGCGAGGCATCCGCGTTAATCGAGTTATCGTCTACGTGCGACTATCAGCGACGCCAGTAGGTACCGCTATTTGTATTTCCCCGATCCGGCGCCCGATGACGCCAATCCTCGTAATTTTTGAAACTAAATCGAGGAAAAACAATCGTGAAGCTCTTTACACTGCTCGTGATTCATCAAAATTATAGTCTACAAAAAAGAAATTTTCTGCGGCCTCCATTTTCAGAGTAAATTTGGTTTTCACAACGTCATTGTAGTTTGCGTGCAAAATTTGGATGTCGAATTGACTCCAGTTCTCTCGATAATTGATACTTCTGAAAATGAACATAATTGAATTTTTTCTCATTTTAAAGATATTGTATTGTGAATGTCTATCACTTTTGTGAAAATTTCAGTCACAATATAAAAATTTTGAATTACTAAAAATATTCCTTTCAAGAAACTCGGTAGAGTTTCGCGCCAAAGTATTAAAAAAAAAAAAAAAAAAATGAAAAAAATTTTTTTATAAAAATTGAATAAATAGTGCTATTTCGATTGAAATTGTTTCACATTTTATTTTTATTTTTATATTCAATATACCAAAATGATCTAAGATCGACTCCGAAAGTCGGCGCCGCAGAATTGTTGTTGCCACGTGTTATTAATATACCTTTCGGTTTATTAAAAAAAAAAGAGCGACATATTTATATTTTGAGAAAAAAGAAATTGATTGCCTCAGAGTGACGTAATTGGAGGCTCTCGTTGTTTACTCCTGTCGCTGTTTTTGTTTTGCGAGCGCGAAAGAGTTCATCGGACAAAATAACATATGGACTCCGTTGCGTATGTAGTTTTACGTCGACGAGCGTATAATGTACGCAGAAGAGCGAAACCCATCCCGAGATAACGCGATATCTCCCTCTTCTCGCGCGGGTCACGCGTCCCAGGGAAAACACGTAAATCAAACGGCTCTCCTCGCGTCTCGTGATCTCCTGGGGTTAGAAAACGCACTCGCAGTGCGTCATTAGCGTTCGACTATCTGGAGGTGTAATTCCGATGGGGAATTATGACGCCTGCGCGAGGGAAAATTTGATCGAACAATCTGTTAAAACGGGAAGAAAATAAAATAATTGCACGAACGGGTGCAACTTTTTGTGCATTTCTCGAAATAGTTTATTTTTTTCCTCGCTCGAATTTCGTTAATTTTTTCGCCCAAGCCGGACAGGGAAACATTTTTTTTTCTCATCGGAACGTCACGAGCCGCTGATAAACGATTTATCTAAATCCAGAGTCGGCTCGCACGAGAGCGGGCTCGAATCGAGTCGATTAAAAGCCTCGTGAATTTTTTTTCCTCGCGAGCGCGAGCGAGACAGAACAGACGTCACGACGGTCTCGTCGTCCATTCACGTCGCGCGGTCGAAAGTCCAACGGAATATTCCTTCGACGGAACGAAGCGAGAAAGAGAGAGAGAGAGAGAAAAAACTTTGCGAATGTACGAGCAGCGCGAGTACGTTTCACTCACCGTGCGTCACGTCGACGATAGTAACAATAACGCTGATTGTAAAAATAAACCGCGGTGGAGGAGCACGAGGTGGCGTCCTTTGAGGAGACACCAGAACCGATTGAATCGTCTCACGAGGTTCTCGATTGCATTCGTACATTTTTATTGGGGCTTTGTGACTGTTGAAAGCAAAAAAAAGTAAAAATAACAGCGGAAAAAATATGAGATATTCCATCATACCGAAGTTGACTGCTCGAATTTATAAAATTCTCTAGTTTCTCTACGTCTCTTGTTGTACTCAAAAATTTATTTTCGTACCTTCGAGTGTAGGTCGGGTACAATTTCGCTTTAAACCTCTCCGAAGCTCCTCGAGCGTCGAAAAGTGCGGTTTATTGCATCGAGAGCCGTTTTCGCGATTAAATCGTATAGTTAAACCTCTCTTCGGTATTTACTCTTAAACGTGTAATTTTATTACACGAGATAGCATCTATCGGAGCCTAGTATAATACCCGCTGATTAATCGAATACACTATCTCTTCCTCGTACTCATCGTGTTTAGCGGAGACAACGATAGACAGAGAGGAACATAAGAAAATAAAAACATTGCGGTGGAACGAGACGAAATCACCGTGGCAGTAAATTCCAATTAACTTTCTCTCTCTCTCTCTCTCTCTCTGTCTATCTCACGCACTTGTTCGTATCTAAAACGGCTTTCTCCGAGGATCGTAATACGAGTTTTGCGCAATTGTTATTAATGGCGCTCATTGACTTGAATTCCTCTCGAGGATTTGATCTTCGATGGCTATTTTTTTCGTCAGGGTGAGAAAAAGAGAGACACAGGGAGAATAGATAGATTAGATAGAGGTTGTTTATTGTTCGAATTGAAATAAAATACGGAGAGAGAAAGACACACTGAAAACAAAAATATGTTGAAGATACTTAATATTTGTTCGAAAATATAGAAATAAACATATTGTTAGATGGAATAAATTACTAATTAGTTAATTAGCGCTCAGAATAAAAATATTAAGTGAATTCAACAAATTTTTATTTTCAGGGCAGAATAAGAAATTAGTTCGTTATTTATCGTTTGCTAAATAAAGTACAGTGACTGTAGGAGTAGGAGAGAAAAAAAGAACAATAGCCGCCCCCGCGACTATTTTCGGCCACCCGACACCTCCGCGTCAGCTGCCCTTTTTCACGCGGTACCTGCGAGAGAGCGAGAGAAGCGGGGGCGTGCTCGTTAACAGGTGCGAGCAGGTGCCCGATGACCCAGTTCCCGCGATACGTGTTGCTCGAATTTCGAATTCCTCCCCATCGCGATTTCGAATTTAAAAATAAACCGTACACACAACATTTTCTCTCTCTCTCTCTCTCTCTCTCTCTCTCCTGATAAAATTGATTTTTTCACCATCCACCTTGGAATTCCGGCATACGTGACAAACGAAATGTGAGAGTTCTCACGTATGGACCTCGTGCTTCTTAAACAGTATGTATTCGGGCTTCCGGCCGAACCGGAGAACCGTTCGAGTATTACCATAACTTCTATCGCTCCGATTTCGAGACAAACTACGCCCAGGAAAATTCCACTTGAGAAAATTAGTCCCGATTTCACCCCCATGAATTTCGTGATTCGAAAGATTTATTATTAAATTTCATGAAAAACATTTTTACATACAAACTCTGTTCTTGAAAGAATCTTAAATGAGTTGAATTGGCCCAGTTCGTAAATCTAGTGTTAAATTAAAGTGGAAACCGTTATGTCAAAGGGTTAGAAATGAGTAGCCCATTTTTAAGATAGAATACATAAATCAATTTTTCCCCGCGTTACGTCAAACGCAGTTCTGTTTTTATTTATAATTGGGTCGATTTGCGTTTTGAAAATTACCGATTACCACGATAATCGGGATATTCCGGTTATTATTAACGGACTCGAACGCGCGATAACGATCCCGTTTTCGGTCGAATATAGAACTGTCGGGGCTGCGCGACGCGGCGTGGGTATTTAATTGACAAACGACGCGTGGATTAATTGACGAAGCTGTGGACGTTAATAATGGCCGTTCTCGTGTGTCGTCGCGTGACGTAGTCGAGCCTTGGAACCCCGCGGATCGCGCTCTTCGTTCGCGTTTCTGGTGTGAGTTAGCATGCGCGATCGTGTGTAACATAGTTGAATATTCGCGGTGGGGGGAATTAGCGGGGATCGCAGAAACGTCGAGTTATCGCGTACGAGATTCTCACGCGTGCGCCTCGTGCAAAATTCTCTCTCTCTCGAATGTGTATGCGGCCTGTCTCTTTCCGTCTATTAATAAATTTCTGCTGTCTCTCTCGCTTGGTTATGTGTTTTATAATTAATAGCTGAGAAGGCTAAATAGGCATTTATCTGTCTATCTCTCTTACTCAATTATCTTGTAGCGAGTAGCTGGGAAGGCTAAATAAACATTTATGTATTCATCTCTGTCATTTCTACCTCTTTTTCTTTTTTCATTCGCTCTCTATCTTTCTTTTTCATTATTTTACTCTCTCTTTTCTAATTTTAATTCCTCTCTATCCATTTATCTGTCTCTCTTTGTCTCACCGCTCTATCACGATTCCTCGGTATTTTTGCAACGCGTAGGTGAGAGGAGACCCGTTAATGAAAATCGATTGAACTCCCTGGAACGCGTTGTGCAACTCGTTAGCGCTGAAACTTGTGCGATTCTCGGCGCGGGAAATAAAGAAAACGGTTTTGGGTGACTGAAACCGTAACGCGCACGTGCTAATTAGAGACAATGAAAGAGCCGTTACGCGAGATCGCGTCACCGGACGATAGCGATATTTGGGGGAAAAAACGAATCGCGGATAATCCGACACGTGCCTCGATTTTTCCGGGAATTCCGTCGATCGTGTTTCTTTAATTATACGAAAAAATTCCGACAACGTTGTCCCGATAAATATTCACGTGAGGATATAAACGAATTTGGATCGCGATTAATTATTATCGCGAATAATTCTCGTTATTGGGAAACCGTATTTCGAGATTCCGCTACCCCATCGACGGGAGATCGCACCTCGTTGCGGAATGCAAATTCGATCCGAGCTCGCGGAAAGTTACCGTTCCGATATGCAATACACACACAAGAGAGAGAGAGAGAGAGAGAGAGAGAGAGAGAGAGAAAGAGAGACGACGCCGCGCTATCGACAGATGCGCGTCGCGTTTTATTTTGCGCCGTGGAATCGCAATTGTTCGATTCAGTCACGTTCTCTCTCACTCTCTCTTTCTCTATTTCACTCTCTCTCATTCTCATTTTTTATATCAGTCTGCCTCTCCTCGATTTTCTCTTCCCTCTCTCTCTCTCCCCGCCGCGCTTAATTTTCATCCCAAATTGATTTTATCGGCGAATTAATTGTACACGGGAATAAAACCAATGATAAATTATTCGCGCGGATTAATTCGGGAACGAAATTTGCAAATTTAACGGCAAGCTCGAGTCTCGATTTACAAGCACGGTGTTGTAAAATCGGATTTTACGAGATTTTCGAAGCAGGTTTCTCGCGATTCGAATCGAGATAGAGTCGATTTTTTAGCAACGATTTTTTTTTTCAGCAGCAACACGTGTATGACCAGCAGAAGCTGCTGGAGGAGAAGAGAGAGAAGGAGAGGCTCGAAGCGCTCATGAAGAAGGACAAGCACGATCACAGTGCGATCGCGTCGACTGAGGTCAAGCAGCGTCTTCAGGTGTGTGAAATTATAATACAGAAAAACTGTTGGAAAAATTTTTGAATTTAATACAAAAAATTTTCAAACTTGTAATTTTAAATGTAAGTAATCAAATTTCATTATTCTGTACCAGATATTTTCATACACGAGATTTTGCATTTAAACAATTTAATTTTAATTGTGATTGAATTTAAACAGAATTAAATTAAAAAAATTCAAATTAAGAACTAAATCAAACTTGCAATTAAATTTAAATCATTTTGATTACTTCTCATATTCTTAGTTAAAATTCAAAATTTTATCACAGTATAGTAAAATTCAAGTTCGACTTTGGCACAAGAATTTCACGTTTATTTTTCTTTCAGAGTTTCCTAGTGAACAAGAAACAAAGAGAGGCAGCCGCAGCAGCAAATGGAGCCGTTCCCGGTACACCTGGTTACAGAAGCTGGTGAGCACTTCACTCTCCGATAAGCTTAATCAATTTCCTTCAATTTGGCGGACGGTCGTTTTGCGCATTCCGATTCTCCGATAAGATTAGAAAATCTTCCATCTCCAATTGACGGTAGCAACTTATCGGCTATTCGACGAAACTCCAATCTGTTCTCCAACGCGAAGGGATTGTAGTAGCAAAAAATGGAGAACGAGCGAACGGAATGACCCCTTGACGTGGAAAATTATCGATTTCCCGTGAATCCATCGTCAATTTTTTCCGATTGTTGACTCACCCAGATCGTATCGTAGGAACTTCGTTAACTTCGTGTTTATTCTCTTCATTGGAAAGGTCCCTCTGTACTCCAATCGACAATAACGCTTGTTTACTCGGCAGTACTCGCTCGTTTTCTCGTTATGTCGTTAGATTTACTCCTGTACAGTGTCAACGTTAAGCAAAATGTCAGGTTAACGAACGTAGGGCGTACGTAATTTGTTTTTGCCCCCGAAGGGCTCTGATTGCCGGATTCAAAGCAGGAGTGGAATTGCCAGTGAAGTTCAACATCTGATGAAGTGCCAGAGATTGCATATTCCCACGAAATTTTCTTTCTCGGAATAAGTCTTCGGAAAATCGATATGAATGTAAAAGAAATTTGTGAATTCGTTTAAGTCTTAAATGATTCTTCTGATAAATGTAAAACTAATTTTAGATAA
This sequence comes from Goniozus legneri, assembly GCA_003055095.1. NCBI lineage: Eukaryota > Metazoa > Arthropoda > Insecta > Hymenoptera > Bethylidae > Goniozus > Goniozus legneri. The sequence continues at coordinate 17,526 of NCVS01000255.1, forward strand.
TTAGAAAACTTAAATTAAAAATTAATCATATTATTTTATCAACAGATTAGTTATAAAGCTAGTTATTAATTGTCAGTAAATTAGTTTTGTTATTCAAAAATATTTAAAGAATTATTTGAGAATTTTATAATTTTATGGTAGTTTTTCTTACTAAAATTCATCCCTTTGTAACTCTGCAAAAATTCTCGAATAGGATGCACGAGTCTGAAAGGGCAAGAAGAAATTTTAAAAACAACCTTGATACCATTCCATGCATTTGCCTTAGCCGAGAGTGGAAACTGAACGATCTACTGTCTCGATAAAGAAACAATGTCTCGCTGATCTCGCTCTCCTCGTTCTCAAACTGAATTTCAAATTGCCGATTCCGGTTTCCCTTTTTCCCCTCTCCCCCTCTCTTGGACCAAAAATAAACTCGAATTCACGTTCGGACTTTGTAACGTCGAGTTGTTTTCGTATTTTCATTCGAGGTTTGATTTTTTAATGGGATCTCTCTCTCTCTCTCTCTCTCTCTCGTATTTGTCCGGCTGACGTCGCATAGGACGGGTAATGGCCACAACCCGACTCGGTTATCCATTTAGTCATCGGTCAATGTGCACTCGTAACTTTACCCCTCTGTCTCTCTCTCTCTCTCTATCTATCTTTTCCTATCTCACCTCTCTCTGTTTTCCACTCTATCGCTCTTCTTTCTCTCTTCATCTATTTTTTTCACCCTATCTGCTGAAATCTCACGAAATATTACAATCGAGATTTCAAATTAGATTTCCCAGAATTCCTTTTTTTTTTAATTTTTTGCCTTTTCACGAATAGTCAATAAACGTTCGACGGTCTCGTGACTAAACATTGTCAACTGCGTAATCGGCGAGAGCACGTGTGCTCTTTTTTCCCATCGTCAAACGCCTGTGATGTAAGAACGTTTTTCTCGCTTCTCGCTTTTTGTCCCGCCGCGAATAATGCTGAATCTTCGCTCCTGGGAAACGAAAAAGCTCCAATATTTCCGTATTCGTCCTCCTATCGCGCTCGGCGTTATTTTTCGCCAGAGCTGGAAACGTAATAGCGTTATTCTTACATCATCGGTATTTTTTCACCCCCACCGATGCATTTTGTGCACATGCAACGAATTGCATAATCCGTTACGAAAATATCTCGCGAGTGCTCGAACTTCGTACTCTTGTTTTGTTTTTTTTTTCTCACTGATCTTGTTTTTTCTATTCAGGTTGCAGCCGAAGTCGGAGTCGTCGAGCACCACGAATGCCTCCCATCCCTACAGGATGCCACAGATGCTGCAGGAAAAATTCGGGGACGATTTCCCGCTACGCAAAACAGGTACAGCCAATAGGAGCCGATCTCCCGAAAAAAAATATTCACACGAGATGCGCACGAGTTGCGGTTTGACCCGAATTAGACGACAGCATCACGCTAAGGAATCTCCTTAATTTTCTTTTAACGAAACTGCAATAACGAGAGCTCAAAATTTTACGTCCCGACTTTTTTTTTTATTATCATTATGTGTGTCAGTAGAATGCCTACTAAAGCATGGATTTGCGCAATCGCCCAGTTTTTTTTCTTCTCGTTTCGTTGCTTTAACGATTTGTCTCGCGAGACGAGTTTTTACTTTCCTCACTTTTTTTTTTAATTTTCCTGTAAATCATGATTCCACGGCTTGATGACTCGCGTATCGATAGAGAAAAAAATTAATTACCGGCCGAAGCGGATCGTTATTTCTGTAAATAACTCCGGTCGAAATTGTTGCACCTTCTCGCGTTCGTATGTTCTTTGAATTGTCGTCAAGTCGAGTGGAATCGCGTTTTGTCGCTTCTCGCCCAAGAAAAACGACGAAACGATAAAAATTTTCCATCGTAGCCAGAGTCGAATATCACGAGAGCATGAAACTCGCGTTCATATTCGATTCGCTCGTTTGGAGTAACCCAGCCCCCTCGCCCCCGAATAATTTTTAATGAAAATCACTAACACCGGCTGAAAAACAATTGGCCAGCCTCGGAGCCGAATCTGCTGAAGGTACGACTAAAACAGCGCGTAGAGAGGAATATGGCCGCTTCGAGAAACTCACCGCTGATGGCACGCCGGAAGGACCGTCTGCTCTCGCACCTCAAGCGGAAATCTCTACTAGCAAGTACGTCCCCATCCAGAAAACAAAAAACGCAAAAAAAACATCAATTTTCTTGTTGCATCCGTGTTCGATTAATTTTTTTTCCTATTTTTTTTTCTTTTTTTTTTTGATTGTTGGAATTGACCCACTGCTGGTTTAAAGTAACCGCATGACACGAACTTGATTAACAGAAATAAACTAGACTTAGAAAAAATCATTTCGCCCAGAATCACGATGATTATTAATAATTTTTTGTCGAATAAAAAATTTTTTGACAAAGATCGATTCTCGTCGCGGTATTTTTTCCTACGATAACGAGAGAACGACGTGGACGATTTATTTCAATTTTCGTATTCCAGATTCCGGTAGCAATCCTGAATCGGGGCCTAATTCGCCGCCCAACGTTAGCAACTCGCTGGCGAGTCCGACTACCGGCAGCAGCAGCGCCATCCAAGAGGTAATTGCGATTCGCATTCTCCGGAAAGAGCTTTTGAATTTTTAAACAAAATTCGAAGATCTTGTTTATCGAATTTGCCCTGACTATTCGAATTAATAACGTGAATAAAATAATAATAATAATAATCGTTAATAATGCAATGTAAATGAAAACGCACGTGAAACCTGCGTATATGATTCAAAGTTTTTCTCTCAAACTTTTCTTTTGTTATACTAAAATATCGATTTTTTAGGAGAGCGAGACTTCCGCGTACGGTAGCGCTTTAACGAGTAGCAGTCAGCAGGGGAGCCTGTCGGATCTGTCGCTATTCAGTTCACCGTCCATGCCTAACATCTCATTGGGCAGACCCCACGTACCATCCAGTTCGGCTGTAAGTTGCCTCGTGTAATAACAATAATATATGCCATTAAAAAGCCATTATCGCACTCGAAACGTCGCACTGGCGAGTTCTTTTGCTTGACGTAACAATCGAGTGACAAAAACGAAGCAATGTTTACATTAACTTTAAGAAGATAAACATCTCCAACAAAGAACCGAAGTTGATTGAGTTGATTTCATAAAATATGGTAAATCAGGTTTTCTCACTGTAATAGTTCTTGATAAACAAATTATAATGTTGCTGGATTGTGTCGAGACTAGTTCAAAGGTACCTCTGCTAGATAAGAGTATTGGCTGGCCCAATCGAAGTCTTTACGAGGAGAGAAGTTTACACAAATTTCGTTTTTAGGGTGGAACGAAATTGGCGCCAGTTTCGGAGGCCGAAGTTCGAGCAGCGTTCACCGCTCGTCTGGGTATGCCGCTGACTGGTCAGATGCTGCCCGGTACTCTACCCTTCTATCCATCGCTCACTGTGATCGAGGGCGAGCCTACTTACATCCACAAGCAGATGCAGAATCTGGAGCAGTCGGGTAGCAGGCAGCATCACCCGGTTTATCATCCGGCACCGATAACCGACACGCAAGTGGCACACGCAAGACTTCATAAGGCTGGTCACCGGCCTTTAGGTAGTATGTTCTCTCTTCTTCACGTTTTTCTCCTTACCCGTATCGTGTGTGTTGTGTTTCATCTCTCCTACGATACTTTTTTTTTAACCAGTCACTGGTTCTCGCACCTCGAATCCACTGGATTATTTCGCACAACACGTAACACGTGACGGCGTAGGGCAAGGTAGATGCTGCTCATACGACCCTACAAATTACCGAGAAACTCTGAAGCATGCAATTTCTTTCCCAAATGTAGTTTTTTGTTGGAATCGGTAGTTTAGTGTCGTACGGTGCACGTTTACCTTGTCCTGCGAATCGGAAGGCGAATTGGATGGCTAATTGTTGAAAAATTTTAGGCAGGACACAGTCGGCTCCTCTGCCGTTGGGCCATCCGATGCTGCAGGGAGGAATTATTCCACCACCGACAAACTACGAGGAGTATTTCGCTGAGAAACAGCTGCACGATCAGCAACAGGCGCACAATTACTTGAAGCAGCAGATAAGACAGACTGTTTTGACACGAGTTGGCTCGCGAACTCAGGCCAACCAGCTCGACGAAGCACCAGAGAACGAAGAGTCGGAAGTGATCGACCTGACAGGCAAGAAGGACCATCAGGAAGAGAGCGAGATTTCTAAGCAGCAGAGGGATCGCGAACAGTTTCTTCAGCAACAGCGTGATTTGATGATGAGGCATACATTACAGAGTAACGAGTCACCGATGTATTCCGGCAGAACTGCCCAGTCGGCGAGGCCGCTTTCTAGAGCTTTGTCGAGTCCTCTGGTACATCTCGGTAAGTTATTTTGTTCAAAATTGTTGAATAAGAAGAAAACGCATTTTGACACAACAAACAAAAAAATTGAAATAGTAAAAACTAGTATTGCCAATTTTATATTCTGATCATTAATCATGAACAATTTTTGAGAAGCTTAAAAAAATTAAATGTAATATTTTTAAATTACTTAGGACCGCAAGCTAGTGCTAACGAGATGTTTGTACGCGGCTCACCGCATCGGCCCACGACGGGTTTGGCCTACGACCAGTTAATGCTAAAACACGCGTGCGTATGTGGAGAGACAGTGAGGGGCCACCCTGAGCACGGTGGTCGCTTACAGAGCGTCTGGGCGCGTTTATCCGAGACTGGACTGCTGCAGCGATGCGACAGAATTCGTTCTCGCAAAGCATCGCTCGAGGAGATTCAAACTTGTCACAGCGAAGCTCATGCTCTCTTATTTGGTTAGTTGTAAATATTTATTATTAAAAAATGAATTTTAATTCATTTCAACTGTACGTGAGTATATTTTCGTCATTGCAGGAACTAATCCACTTAATCGACAAAAGCTGGACATGTCTAAACTCTCCCAGTTACCCATTAAGAGTTTCGTACGATTGCCCTGTGGTGGTGTCGGTGTTGATTCCGACACCACATGGAACGAGTTGAACACCGCACCAGCCGCCAGAATGGCCGTTGGTTGCGTTGTCGACCTCGCGTTCAAGACTGCTCTCGGTGATATCAAGAATGGTTTTGCGGTTGTGAGACCACCTGGACACCACGCTGAAACTAATCAAGCGATGGGCTTCTGCTTCTTCAACTCTGTAGCGATAGCAGCTAGGCTCTTGCAACAAAAACTTGATCTTAGGAAAATTCTCATTGTAGACTGGGTAAGATTGTCAAAAATATATTATTTGACCCTACGATTGGATAATAGTTAACATTATCCATCTATTAAGTAGCTCATGTGATAATCAAATTTTTTATTCAATTTAAAAATTTATCTTTTAGGATGTTCACCATGGAAATGGAACTCAACAAATGTTCTACGATGACCCACACATATTGTACCTGTCGATTCATCGGCACGATGAGGGCAACTTCTTCCCTGGAACTGGCGGACCCACCGAATGCGGAGCAGGCGAAGGGCTCGGCTACAACGTGAACGTTCCTTGGTCGGGCGGATTGAATCCACCGATGGGCGATGCCGAGTACCTCGCTGCTTTCCGCACTGTCGTCATGCCAATCGCTAAAGATTTCGATCCTGACATTGTCCTTGTGTCGGCTGGCTTCGACGCTGCATCGGGACACCCAGCCCCGTTGGGAGGTTACACAGTCAGTCCTGCTTGTTTCGGTCGCATGACGCAACTATTGATGACTTTGGCAGACGGCAAGGTTGTCTTAGCCTTGGAGGGTGGTTACGATTTAGCGGCCATTTGCGACTCAGCTCAGGAATGCGTGAGGGCGTTGCTGGGCGACGAACCCTCACCCATCAGAGAGGAGGAACTGACGAGAGCTCCTTGCCAGAACGCAATTGACACGTTGCAGAAAACTATCGCCATTCAAGTAATATATATTTTTATATTTTTACTTACACTTTTCAAAAAGTTAGAGGGATGGTTGAAATTTTCAAATGGCTGTATCTTAGCAAAAACAGCTAAAAAATAGTTGCATTTCAAACAAAAATATTTATTCCAAATGTCTTTTGTAGATGTCACACTGGCCGTGTGTGAAACTAGCTGCTCATACCGTCGGAATGAGCGCACTGGAGGCGAGACAAAAGGAGCACGACGAGACCGAAACAGTATCCGCAATGGCTTCCTTGTCGATGCAACAGCCTACAAATCTCACGTATGTAACTAGACGGTTTTTGATTTGAAATATCTTGAGCCCAGATGATAATTGGCAATTTTATTTCAGTACTACGCCAGAACATTCCCGTGAAGTTTCCGAGGAACCAATGGAGCAAGACGAGGCGAAATGAAATCTCGTTGACGTGGCTTCTTTGTGAAAAGGATCATTAGCATACTACCTGCCGACTGATATGTATGGTGACATTTTCGCTTGTGCGGTGCAACTTTGCTGGAAGCGAAAGTACGAGTGGCTGTACACGATTTATGCAAATTAAACGTATGCATAATTGGTCGCGCGGAAAGTTACCTCTATAGGATGAGCCTCCAGGTAACAATGGTCCGGAGATTGTTTCATCGCTTCGAAGTTGATTCTTTTCCCGTTGTACGTGATAACTGTACGCGGCTTAAAGATATAAGCTAAAAAGATTATTATAATTTTTTCAATTGGGGGAAGAAAGCGAATCTACAATTGAAATGGAATGGCGATAAATAATTTAAACGACGATGACGTTCGACGAGGAACGACGATGACGTTCGACGAGGAACGTCGATAAAGAAAATAGTACCTCTTGTTTTATTGTATATACGTATATATAAACGAATAGAGAGGAAAACCTACATTTTGTGAATCTTGCGAAAGATTTTTGTTGTTCTTATGTACGTGATGCGTAAGATTTTAATTGTACAGTCGAATACGTTGAACGACTCTGACGGGTCGTCTCGACAGCACTTTTTTCATTGTCGGTCCGCTGATGGCGTACGATCGATTTGTTGTAAATTGTAATTGTTTAAAGACTAAGATATTCGAATGTGAAAAACAGAAACCGTGAGAGTACGCTTCCATTTTTTTGTTCTCGTAGAGAAAAAAACGGATTTACATTATGGGAAGCATATTTTTTCAATCCAAGTGTCTTAATAACGAACAACGAATCCTTTAAGACTCGGCGAGTCATCGGATCCCGAAAGGACACGCGGATAAAAACAAGCCAATGCCATAAAAAGCATAGTGAGCAGTGGTATGGTAACGATATATCAATGTGGATAAGGACGCGTTAGAATGATCCTTTTAGCTCTTTGCACGGTGTAAAGATTTGTGAATTTTGTGTCACCGTAAGAATTTTAACATATACAAGGAAAAATGCTTTTCCTTTGGATACAACTGTTACGATACGATTTTTAGATGCGATTTTAAATCGCGATTATTTTACACGAAGTGAATGAACCACAAGTGAATTTTTCACATTTATTCCTACGCCAGATGTACGCATACATCGACTTCTTTTTTGATTATGTATTTTCGTATATCGACGACTGTCATTCGGTGATAGCGCCGCGTGACAAAGCACACGAAGTTTGACGATTCGGTGTCCACGATATGAAGGTGTTGGGAAAATCAATGCTAAAAATAAAAATATTTCTATATTAGATAATTTACGATTTTTAAACATGATTTTCATATTTTTAAGAAACGATATTTTAAATTTCTCGACATTGTGGTCTTTCCCAGCCCCTTCAAATCTCAAATGACTTTACAAAAAGACAGTAGTGTTAGATTTAACGTTCCCACATTTTTTCCATTTAAAATTGATGGGGACATTCGCGTTGTGCTGGACACTAACGTTTTGACTAATCTTATTATTTTTTTCGTCTCTTTCCTCGTTTTAAGAACATTCTGTCTGTTCGCCGTTCTCGAATACACATCCTTTGCGAAATGATAATTTCGAGAGAGTTAATAAGTGTTATACATACATACTCATTTTTGTTATGCATTCGTACCGTTGTAAATACGATGAAATTCGAGGACGGTAATGTTTTTACAGTTGAACGAATTACCGAGAGGGAATTACAGAAGAAAAATAATTAGAAAAAAATTCACAAAAAAATAATCGTTCGCTGTAACGTAAAGTCGATGTCTAGATCCTAGGAGCGATGCATTATCGTAGGTAAATGGAAAGGTGTGATACATAGTCCGATTTTTCTTGTTTTGTATATGTATAGGAATGAAAAAAAAAACTTTAATTGAAACCTGAAGTCGGATCAGAACGGAAATACTTTTCTTTTTTCTCTTATGAGCGGTATTGGTTTTTTGCTGCGAACAAAGGCTGGTGCGATTTTTGTGATATTTTGTAAAAAAGAAGAAAAAGATGAAAATAATTAAACTACTGTTAATTAAGAAGTATACGTTGAGGATGTGCGTGAGCGCGATAGGAGACAAATGAAAAATTTTAAGATACAAGCATTTATTTTTGTGTCATGCATTTTACGAAAGATAAAAAAATGAAATGAATATAGGATTCTATTAATGAACGAATTACAAAGAGATACATATATTATATATACATTATAAATTTTGACATATACTACTAAGAAAGAAGTTATATATATTATATATTATATATCTTATATGGCAAAGACCAACATATTGTTGTATTGCAAGAATCTCAAGTGTTTGTTAAATGTTATCCCGCTGATACGAGCAGAAAAATAATTCATTGTAAGCGGAAAAATTGACTTGTTGTATATTGCAAATGCGAGCCCAGCCTATGTGTGTATACATTATATAACAGTAAGTCTTTAAAGTAGTATGAAGTACCGAGGCGATACTTCGCTAAAGCGCACCAGTTTAAGTGTATAATTCACAATGTACGATAATGATGGATAAAAAAATAATTTTATTGTTAGACCTATCGCAGATAATACTAGGATGAAAAAGTATGTATTTAAAAAAAACGTGTATAATTTAAGGACGTGTCCGAATTCAGTGCGATCGGTCTCGTTGCGATTGTTCTATCCAGTCATAGTCGTGATTGCAAGTTCGAAACTTGACCGTTTTTTCATCTTTTTTTCTCTTGTTAAAATCCAATCGCAGGCCTACGAATTCCACACCGACCGATGATAATTTTATAGTTTCTTTTATCTTTGGTTAATGTAATTCATTTTTTTTTATTTAACCAGTGATTATTTAATACGATCGCTTAAAATTTTGTTCATAATTCGATGCGAAGAGAGATACTTCTGACATTCCGGTATCATTTTTAGCTAACTGATACAAATTAGATTTAATAAACGGTACACAAAAAGGTATGAACATAGAAAAACGTGGAATCAAGATCTACAATTAACGTTGTTACACGTGCACGAAAATGTGTTTACATTGTATAAGATTAATATTATAGTCATAATTTTTTATGTATATAAATGTACCTCGTAAATTAATTTTAAATAAAACTATAGTCATTGTGTTATAAGACTGTATGAATTACGTAAAAACTCCTTTGACAATAGATCTGTTATTTCAAGAATTTTGAATAGGCAAGATTTACCATTACTTTCTTTTTTTCTTGTGTGATTTATTCTTCAAAATACAATTTTAATTTCTACAACATAACATGACAGTTAGAAATTTGCTCTTTTAAATTTGCTCCCGCCATTCGAGACATCCACTGTTTATGTGAGGTTAGTTCACACTTTCGAAGTAGGATGGCCCAACTGGCGAATGCTGTATTAAGGTTGTTCGGATAGTACCGTGTTAGTCATAACAAAATCTAAATTTTTCTTTTAATAAAATAAAAAGTTTGATTATGTAAATTTATTATTTTAATTTAAATGTTATTTGTGAACATTTGAGAAACATTAATTTGTTTATTTATTTATACATAATAGTGAAAAGCTATCTTTTGACTCGTTTATTCTTTCGTAAGTTGAAATTTTATTGACGTTTCCTATGCTCTGCATGTTAAATCATGGTATTTTAATTATTAATTATACAAAAACTGTACGTCAGATCTTCTTAAGAATTACAATTCACACGTATTTGATATCAATTAATAATATACTAAAAATTCAGACTTCTATCTAAATATCGTTCTAATGTCCGAACAACCTTAAATTAATAAATAAAATTGAAATACTAATTTAATTTAATATTATACCGATGTACATTTCACCTTTTACAATTACATTCAATTAAATCTTTAATATTAGAGGTTAAGTTGAAATTTTTTAAATAAACTAACATAGAGCTCCGCCGTGTCGCGCATCTGTAGGGCGACTAAATTGTTTCGTGACGGGTCCGCCAATTAGCACCACTCCTGTTTTCTGATTGGTGGTTGTTCAAAGAGAGAGATAGAACGAGGGAGTAAGGGCCTCTCTCTCACTCCGAAGGGTTTCCCTCACTCCTCGCTCGAGTATTTCGATCGAACTCCTTGCTCATCCTATGATCCTGATACCAATTCTCAATTCTGACGTCATTTGAAAACCTCAAATACAGCTGAGTACCAAGAAATAGCGGGGCCCGTCCTTTTGTTTAAAATTTAATTTTTCATTTAGTATTCACGATTTAATTGATATTGTTGTTAAAAATAGAATGTATATCGGCGTAGTATCAAATTGAATTAAAATTTTAATTTTATTTATTATTTCGATTACAGCATTCGCCAGTCGGGCCCTCCTAGTTCGGTAGTGTAAACTAACCTCGCACAAACAGTAGATGCCTCGAATGGCGGGAGCAAATTTAAAAGTTTGTCGATTTATTCCTGATACAGATGTATCTCAAAGTGAGAAATATACAGGTTGGCTTTTTGTTTATAATCCTAGAAATTAATCAGTTGAATAATACTATGTAATATCTTTATATCTATTCATTGCAGAAAATCACTCTCCTAATGTATGTAACTTAATATATTCTACATTGATCACCATGTAGATTATATCAGTTATGTTCAAAGAACCTGTACATCTCATCGGTTCCCAAAAAATCCATTATTATCAAGTTTTCGTAATGCAAAATTAGCAATTGTAAATTACGATCAAGATGCTCATGATCTTAGAATTGTATCATTGCATTATTCTGAAGAAGTAAAAAACAACTTACATACCTTATGTAACAGTTCTTTCTTTATTTCTGTATGATTCAATTTGTGAGATATATAAATATCACTGAGATCATATGTATATTTGAAAGGGTTTTGTTAGTCGTGGATGTTAAAATTTCATTATCTTATCATAGGAATTGGGGTAAAATAAATACACTACATCAATTTTGGGACTGAAATCGTTTAATTATGTCTTTGTACAGAAAACAATAAGAATTAACATAAATTCATTGCAAATCACCATCATATATTAGCATTTGATGCGTAGTGCTAGTGCTACAATATATGCTTTATAGCTCCTAGATTTATCCTTTTTTTTCTTTAATATATTTATGCATTCATGATTAATGTTTGTAAAAGACGTATTTCTCTTCTTGTGTCAGGAGGTTGTACATGAAGAAGGTAATGTGTAGGTATTTTATGGATTCTCTGCATTGTTTTCGACTCTCTTGTTCCGCTGTGCAATTTTTAATTTTCATCATTTTAACACACCATATTTCCCATTCGCATAACAGGAATCTCCGGGCAAATCAATCTCTTATTTTTTAATAATAATCGTATCTTTATCCTATTATCTATATTTATTATTTATAATATTTATATGCTTTTCGTGATATACCACAAATTATTATCAATATAATACAATATTGATTATGTTTACATCATACACTATAAATCTATAGAATGTATATGTATATTTACATGGAGTTATTTTAAAATCAAATTACTCTTCTATTAGAATGAATAATTCATCGCGTTCGTATGAATCGTCGTGACAATCATCCGAAAGCAATAAACATTGAATTACTTTATTGGAATCGGATATTATCAAGATTTACCATATACATTTACTAACAAAATTGTTATTTCGATTTCACATGTATACGAATTACCTGTATACGTATAAATAACCGCGATAATTTCTCGTTCGTGATGTCATTGAAAATAATAATCTATTAATAATTTAATCTGACAGTTCCTACAAACGCGAACTTTTCTCTTACGAAACTATTGGTATGATTTTTCAGAACCTAAATTGAAATACTAACTAAAATATAAGTTTTTTATGAAAGAAAAAATAACAACGATATTGTTTTACAATCCGTAAGCTGGGTTTTACGCTGAGTTAATTAAAATAATACAAAATGATGAATTCTCTGCTTTTGCTCACCACATTTTATTCTTGGAGAAATCGATGTATCAAAAGAAAAAGAATAAGAATACTTTATGACGTAGCAAGGCATGTCTAATACAAAATAGAGAAAAATATTAAGAGTTGCTCGTATGTCGGTCGGTATAAAAGAAATACACATCAAAATACGTCTGTATATGTCTAAAAAACAATTTTTACTAATATAATTAGAATAACATGAAGATAATCGCATAGGGACGTCACGTGGGATTTTCATATTTAATAGAATTCATATAAAAATAAGTTATAATAGTGCCCCGTTCGCCCGTATTTTGACTGTTCAACATCAGCATCGATTCGGAGACTATTTCGAAGAGATAAAATTGCTCTATCTTTTCCAATTTACACCACATGACATTTCTATTGCGATTTGTTCAAAGAATATTATAAAATAAATTTCTTTGCACATTGTGAAAAAAACAACGCGTGCTCGATTTAAGATAATATCTCATTTGTGTTTTATTATTTAAACGATTTCAGAAAAATTGTTCGTAAATTCACAATGTAAAAAGACGTAAACTGAACCAACGTTCATTAAAAAAAAATTCATCTTAGTGTACATAAAATAGAAAAAACAGGCGGAAACTATAACAATCAATATAACGATCCAAAAGAATTAACTTCCTGGCACGTGGCACAGTGTATTAAGTTTTTTTTCAGAATAGCCTTATTCAACATTTATTACCGCTTCGTTATTCACGCGGTGATTTATACGAGGTGAGAGCAACCAGGAACTGTGATTTGTATATACGAGTCGAGGTTTGAGATCCTTCTTGTTTCATAAAAAGTACATGTGTAATTCAAATATCTGTCGGATACTTCTGTACGATTTCTCACATCTTTGAGCTTACTCAAATACAATTCGAGTCAGCTATTTTCCAAAAAAATATATTTTTTATATCCCGATACTTTTTTTGTGGGATTATATAAATTTTGAATTCGCGAGCGGCCTCTTATCTTTTATTATTAAATTTATATGAATGGTAATTCATAAAAAAATCATTAAAAACGAAATGTATTACTTTCGTATACGGTACAATTTTTGAATAAATCTTGATTTTTTTTAAATTCGACTGTTCCTCTCACCTCTGTTTTTAATACTCTCCGTGTATATTTGTTAACCATTTTCTAAAGAAAAAAACGCATCGACAATAAAATTCATCATTTTAGCTCATCGCCAATTTCTATTTACATAGTCGGATACGTTTTTTTGAATTATTTGATGACGATCATCTTGATTTATCCATTCTTTCTTTCCATTTTCAAAGAAGTGCGATCAGTGATTGAACTGTACAGTTGACACACATCGCATATACCTATCTAATATAAGGAGCCTCAAGCGCACCTCGACGTTCATTTTAAACGGAGTACGCATGAAGCTCGAAGACTTCGGGAGTAAATAACGACCTTCTTAAATCAACGAAGAGCTAAGATAGTTCGTAACTTAAATAAATTAGCAATCGCGATAGCTGTCTCCTAATTATCGTAAAAAATAATGCTAATATAATGTTTAAAAAAGTCATGTGAAAAATACGTAATCGATTTTGGCAATTACTTACTTCCGCAATCTATTTTCGAAAAACATTTACAATGAATTTTTTTTATTTGTTTCTTGTAAAATACATTTCCTTGTATCGAGAATCCGATTTTGGGTGGATGGATTCCCGATCAGGTTCACAAATACTCGGATAAGGCTTTGTAATGTACATACATCTTATCTTCTTTGAAATAGCAATCTTATTATTTCTTTCTTCACAATCATTCAATTGCTCGTTTCTTTGAGTCGTGATTCTAAAATGGCTCGATTGCCTATTTGACATTTCTCTTTATCTTTTACTAACTTATTTACACGACAATTATCAATATCGTATCTAACGATTTAACAATCAGCCTCAGAATTCAAAGGCCTCCAAATTAATTAAACCTTGTGTGGTAAGCTCCATGTTGAAACACTTATTTTACGGTTGAGAAGTTTTGCTGAGGATTTTGATTTGAAGATACCCATGTTGTGAATACATCTCTGCAATAAGAAAATATCGTTTAAACGTCGTAACTTTTTTTTTTTAATTTGACAGTTATTTTTTTAGTAAAAAAGAAGAATCCAAAAGAATGCTCACACAAACCTGCAGTGGCTAACCACGCACTCATTACTGCAGTACTCATCTTCCCATTCGCTATTAGCTACCGCTGGGTTTGGACAACCATGACGAATGCACGCATTTGCGAGAGGCCTCTGTCCAACCATTCCTGGTTGGGAGCCGCTTATCGGTGGAGGACTCGACAAAGTATCTCCTCTTGGTGGACTTGTGTGCATCATTTGCTGCTGCTGTTGGACTTGTACTTGTTGAACTTGCTGTTGTGGTACCTACAAATAAATAAAATGATGAGAAATACAATTCATGAACTGAGCATAACAAAACACTAATATACAATGTATCAAATAAATATTTTGATCGAATTGAATAGTGTTATTGATAATACTAAATGATAAACAATAACAGGGTCACGAAATGTTACAAGTTATCCTAATATTTGGCCCCTGAGGAATGACGAAAACCGTACACGATAATTTTGAAATTCAAATGAAAATGATGGAAATACGTGACAAATGATTGTACCGCATATATGCAGATTTATTCGTGTTTCGTGTAAAATATTAATTCACAATCAGGATATGATTTAGGCAAATAATAAGACACTTGTGCGTTTAATATATTACAGATTATCTATGATTTATTAAATAAATAATTGCAATAATTTGCATAAGTCTGCCATATGAACTTACATTACGAAGAATTGTGATAAAATTTGAAGTTAAATACAACAATTTAAATATAAATAAAGAAAACGATTGAACTCATTCATTTTTAGATTTTGGTTTTGGTTTTGTTTGTGGGCTTTTTTTTACCTGCTGTATGTACTGTTGTTGCGAGACTTGTTGCATGTGTTGTTGCTGCGTCATATGTGGTGGTGCCATAGGATTACCCATCATGCCCTGAATAAACAAAGAACAAAAAAACACTTTAATATAAAAAAAAATTCCGTTCTCATGACATAACACATTGTGTCTATTTTTAAAAGATCGAGAGTCATATCTCGCGAGCAAATGAATGTCTAATATATAACTCTTGGTGTTATTACGAATGCATTACGTCCAATTGAATGTGAAATTGGATTAATTTCAAAATAGATGTTCCTTGATCGCATTCAATTCTCTCATAGTAGTTAACGTATTGCGAGCCGGATATTTTTTTATCTAGATCGACATTTCTGTGTCACGGGTTGAAATTTTAAAAACTATTCAAATTTATTCGGGTTGACGTGTGCAATAAAATGACAAATACTATCGACGGCCAGTGATTACCGGTTGTTGTTGAGGATTTCCTTGCATAGCTAGATGATGGGGAGACTTTTTGATTGCCATTTGCTGCTGCTGCTGCTGATGGTGTTGCTGGTGCTGCTGATACTGTTGGTGCTGTTGATGCTGCTGCTGTTGGTGCTGCTGCGACGGTGACGGAGGCTGCGGGCTGCATACGTACGCGACGTTGCCGGGTCCACCATTACCGCTGTAAGTTGCGTACGCTGTGTACTGAACTTGCTGCGGCTGCTGGTGCTGTTGTTGCTGTTGCTGTTGTTGTTGCTGCTGCTGTTGTTCGCTCTCGCCGGCTCCCTTGCTTACTAACGACGCCCTATATGCAGCCAGAGCCTTCAAGTATTCTTTTTTGGCTGCGTCAGTCTTCTTTTTATATACCTGAAGAAAATTTTTCAGAATTAGTACAAATTTTATAAAAATTGGTAATATTTATATTTTCTTTAATTGTAATTCTGTATCTAGACTCATCATTTGAAGAACGACGATTGTCAGATAGAACTGAAAGCATTGCGAACGTCTTTGTCAAATTTGCGGCGAAAACGGATGTACAGCGAATGGTAAACGAGGGCCCGTTTTTCAAGAGATAAAGTAGACAAGTGCGAGAGAACGAGAGAAGAGGAATGTGCTCTCTCTTCACTGCATTCAGCGAGGACGATAAAAAGTTACGTTAATGGCCGAAGTAGCGCGGGCGAAGACATTACAACTGTCTGAGAGTGAAGACCGAATGGGGGGATGGTGGGTGGGGTGGTTAGAAAGATATAACCTCAGCGTCATAACGACCAAAGTCGAGTGAGTTAGGAGCAGTAGACTTAGAGGATAGAAGAGAAAGAGAGAGAGAGATAGAGAGAGAGAGACAGAGAGATAGGAGTAGTTCGCGTTCGGGAATGGAACAACCCAAGTGGAACTGCATACACACACACGAGCTTAACTGCGACTTAAAAGCCATCTCTCTCTTTTTCTTTCTCTTATGCATCAGAGAAACACAACGACGCGCCCTAGACTACTCTCTCGCGGAAAAAGTGAATGAGAATAAACGAAATCCTCCTTTCTCCGATTTTCGTTTGAAAAAAATTGACTGTTTCCAGAAAAAGTGCTTCCTCTTTCATTACGCAATTGGCGGATTTTCCATGTGGATGTGGACTCTCTCTCTCTCTCTCTCTCTCTCTCTTTCTCTTTCTCTTATTTTTATCAGGCAGCGTGTTTTTCACTCACATAGAAACGTATCGATTCGACGATAAGGACGGGACATTCATTTACGACAGGATGATTAAAATAAATGAGGCTGCTACGAAGTATTTCCAGGCCATCAAAACAATCCTCTTGTCGTTCGAGAGTGGTCATTAATCACGCTCGAGTTGTTTTCTTTTATCAAAAACGTTCCTCGAGACTGCGAGGTCTTTATTAGGCTGGTAGCGACCGAATATACGTGTGCGCGCGTTTTTGAATAAATTTTCATCGTCCTCGTTAAGAGTATAAAGTCGACTACGGGGCTCGGGACGAGTATAGTTTTAAACTAATCGAAAATTTTCCCTAACGGTTCATTAATCGCGGATTGCTTTTAATATTCTACCGGTGCTCTCGAAGCTCGTGAGCGCGTTACTTGTTTAGCGATTTAATTAAAACTCGCGGAACTTTGTTATTCGGTACTTTTGTATATCGAGCACTGCGGGTAACTCGTTTGCTACTGTGTGTGTGAGCGCATGTATGCGTGTGGGAGAGAGAAAGAGCCTAAGGATTTATTGTGAATAATCCGACGTGTAATTTAACGGGGCCATTTTTGCCTCGTGGCGTTAGGTGGGATCGTTAATATTATCGCCTTTCGGGGCCCTCTTTGTGTGCTGCCTCGTTTAATTAAAACTCCACGGAGGGATGAGAAGGAAAGATAGAAAAACAAAAAATGAATACGAATCGAATCGAAACGAATGCGAATAGGGAAAGAGCGCGATAAAGGAATGAATAATTCCCCAGTAATATTAAAACTCGAATTGCCATTCGTTCGGTTGTACTTTTCGATTCGTTAATTCTTGCCGCGGCTCCTCGAGTGTACGTCTCAAATTGAAATTTCGAAATTTCGAGAAATAAAGCCGATTCCGTTTCCTCGTCGACAATGGGAGAATTTCAAATTGAAGAAATCAG
Organism: Goniozus legneri; assembly: GCA_003055095.1. Taxonomy (NCBI): domain Eukaryota; kingdom Metazoa; phylum Arthropoda; class Insecta; order Hymenoptera; family Bethylidae; genus Goniozus; species Goniozus legneri. Next base: position 35,271 of record NCVS01000255.1, read on the forward strand.
TAAATATGCCGAGGGAGGGAGGAGAGAAGCGCTCCTCTCTCTCTTCCTTCCGCTCCACTCGACCAGTATCGCGGTGAATAAAGGAATGCAATAGAGAGTAATATCCAGAATTCCGAGCGTCTCTGAATTCCGTACGTACACAAACGCGAACGAAGGGAGGAGAGATGGATGCAGCGAAATTATGTATAAACGCATTTCCGTAGTGATTGCCGGATATTAAATCTCGACGTTATTCGCTAGGTTATTCGTTTCTCTTCATTCTCCACGCTGGTACTAACATTTTTGTGCTCAGTCTCGAGACCCTCCCACATGGATGCGACGATCTTCGACACCTCGCCGAAACTGGCGTTCGGATTTTGTCCCTTGATTGCCGCCTGCGTGTCCCTGAAAAACAGTGCGTACGCCGAAACTGGCCTGGAAGCAGAAAAAAATCGTTAAACGATCGTACGCAATTGGAATGCAATAAAAACATCATTAAAGAGAAAAAACAGCTGAAGCGTATGAATGAGAAGTAATTAAGACGCAATTACAATGGAAAATTCATGGAAACGAGTTTGCACAATGGAACGATTAAAATACAATTTACAATCGGTTCTGACCAAACCACCGCGAGCAGGAAGACGGGAATAAAGGCGTAATCGCGTTACATGAATCGATCTAGTTTACCCGAGCCATTAATTACTACGACTTTCACCCGTTTCGCGCTTAAATATACCCAACGCACGAAACGTCGCACCGATTGCGCAATTGGGCTCCTCGAGTACCGACGATTCCATGTTATTGAACAGTCGGAAGAATCGATCGGCGAGAGAACTTTGACGTTGCGAATGCGCTGTTTACCGCCGTTCAACACAATTCACTCCAATTTTACGTGGAACACCGCCAGCCGGCGAGATCATTGCTCGTATGTTCCTTCGAATTCTCTCTCTCTCTCTCTCTCTGTCTCTCCTCTCCCTACATGGCCCACATTTACTCGGTGGCTAGCAACAATAACGGTAATTGCCAATTCACAGCGGTAATAACTTACACCAGCCAGCGCTATCGGACAACTCTCTCATACTTCCTCTCTCTCTCTCTCTCTCGCTCCGTTCTACCCCTCTACGCATTCTCATCCCCTCCTCCGCAATGTTATTGCTTAACGCAGTACACATTGCGCGTCGTAACGTTAACTCCATTAAACCGAAACAATCCCGACGAGGCAGTATACCTCTATCTCTCCATTCACGCGATCTGCCCTCGCTTCGATTACTCGTTTACAAAATGGTCTTATCTTCGACACCGTAGATTACGATTTACGTACAAGATGATTCGTTGTCTATTCGAGTTGATATTCGGATATGTACACTGAAAATTGAAATTTGTCGAAGCTACTTGATATTTATTTTAGATAATTTCAACGAATTTTCATTTTCAGTGTAGCCATGGAAATAATAAATGTAGTGGTCTAGCCAAAACGAGATTCGGGACCGAGATGATCTTTAGAAATTGAATTACAGTTCGAATCGGTTATACTTGAGGTAAGTTTCGACAGAACGACAGAACACATTGTACGCAAATTTATATTGTTTCTCAAGATGAAAGCCATTTCGACGAAAGCGAACAAAATTAATTGATAATCGAGAGTCGGTGGTCTGGCCGAACCGCAAGGAAATATCTGTTGCGGGTATAATCTCGATGCTAAGTGAGAGGATGGATGCTAGGCTCGCAAGATGATGATGGAGCATCATTGACGAAGCGAGGTTAACTTCTGATGCTTCGGTCTGATACTAACTTTTGCGGTTCGTTGGGATCCCTCTTCTTCTTGTTCTTCTTCTGCGACTTTGGCTTCCTCTGAGTCTTCGAGGCTGCATCGGCTGGTTCGGGTGATGGTCTCTTTATTCCACTGATCTATAAGATTAACCTCTTTTAGGAAACGAAATAAAATTACACGACAAACAAAGTTATACGATATAAACTCGAAAGATACTTGTTTTTTTACAAAACGTAACTAAAATTTGACTCGCCTGGTACATATCAATTCGAGATAGTTAAATATTTGAGAAGAGTATCTCGATAAGACGATAAGTACACACGCGTGAAGTTACCCGCTGAGAAAATACAAGAGAGGCTAATCTCGCGTGGGGTCCTAAAACGGCCATTAAAATAATTTCCCGTGTACAGCGAGGTCTCTTCTGACGGCGATAAAAATTCAAAGAGCTTATGGAAATTCTCGGAAATTCGTCGAAACGACCGTAAAAAGATCCCACGTGTGAGATACCCCGGAAACATAAATTTCGTTAATTAAAATCGGGATCAATTGAAAAAGTTTTCTAACCATTCCGGAGTGAGGGGTGCTGTCGTCACTATCTTCACTCGTCGTTGTGTTGTTATTTGCTTCCGGAATTACATTCGGCTGCATTGCTGGGGGACTTCCCCCGGTGGGACTTCTGTATTGCAGCTGTTGCTGTTGTTGTTGTTGCTGCTGCTGTTGCATCTGCTGCTGTGTGTGAATGTACTGCATGTGTTGCATCTGCTGTACCTGCTGCTGATGTTGTTGTTGCTGTTGTTGCTGCTGCTGGTGTTGTTGTTGTTGTTGTTGCTGATGTTGTTGTTGCTGCTGCTGCTGATGTTGTTGTTGCTGCTGCTGTTGGTGTTGTTGCTGTTGCTGCTGCTGTTGGAGCAGAAGTAACTGCTGTCCGTTGTGTTGCTGACGTGGCGGACTCATAGTCGTGTACGATCCTTGCGGGCTGGTATAAGCAGGACTGCGGAAAGAAAATTTTCGTAATGAGCGACCTCGTTTTCGTTACGAAAAGGAAAAATAACTCGCGTGATAAATTTGTCGTCTTTTGTCGCGTTCAAATAGAAACTTCTCTCTCTCTCTCTCTCTCTAGCGCGCTTTAATATTACAGTGTCGTGTGTATGTACACTCGTACTCCAATAAATCAAGCGTTTTGCAATCCCAACGGTTGATTGTGTATAAGCACACGTGGCGAAACTACAGAAGGAGTCTCCCTTCTCCTCTGGCCAACAAACCCACCCCCTTCGCGATTCCAGTCTCTAAACATCAGGCCAATCGATAATACCGCGGAATAAGTAATAAATGTACCTCCCCTCTCTTTCTCCTCTCCACTTCTATTGAATGAAAGCGGAGAAGTTTCTCTCTCCCTCTCTCTCTCTCTCTCTCTCTCTCTCTCTCACTAATGACAGACGAATGAATTTACAGAAGGCTATGTATAAGGCAAAAGTCGATAAATTATTCAATTATGATGTCGAATAAATAACGAAGGGTATACACATACATACGTGTACTTTAATCAGAAGATGCGAGAGCATCGAACAACCGTGACTCGACGAAATTTTCCACTTTTCGTCCGAGCCCTTGTATTATATTAAACATATATAACGTCATTTGAAATTATAATTAGATTATCATGTCGATCGAGTTTCGTATACGCGGGACAAGAAAATTGCGCCAAAGCGCAGCGCGGGAAGAGCAGTCGGCGTAATAAATCAATTACGATCGATAAGTTCCGCGGATGGCTGCATACTGCATGAGATCGAGACAAAAGAAAAAAGAGAACGGAGTGAAAAAAAACACAGAATAGTAGCGAACGAGGGGGGTTAGGAGGGAAAATAAAATCAGATCCAAGGTCTTAATACTTTATATTTCAATTTCGCGGGGCAGCGAAATCGAATTGAATTATTCATTTTTTGCCAAGTACGACGGATAAATCTCTCTCTCTCTCTCTCTCTCTCTTTCTCTCTCTCTCTCCGCAATCGAGTCTGCTTACGGTACTGAAAATTGCCAATAGAGACAGGTGCATAAACCAGACTGGAAACGCCCGACGAAGATAAAATGTATGTGCGAGAGGAGAGAGAATGCGAAGCTTGCAGAAGAGAAGAGAGACAGAATCGGAGAATAAGAGGGGATAAAGGGGGCAACATCCACACCGAATGCTATTTTAACACAAATTGGATAACTTTTGAGATATGGCCTGTGCTGCGTCAGCGTAGGAGGATTTACGGCCTACTCTACATCACCCCCCTCCCCCCGCTACTCCCCTCTTTTCACCTCCCGCTTGCAAAACTCTACCCCCCACCCAACCACCCCGTCTTTCAATACAAATCGCGTTTTGCACGACGATAATCAAATTCATTCCATAAAAAGTACGTGTTTTCCCCCAATCCAATTAAGCCGGATTCACTGATTCACCAATTCTATTGAAAAGCAGGGAAAAGCCGATCAAAACTTGTCATTCGCGTTACAATTAACGTCGCATTTATACGGGGAAAATTTATTAAGAGAAGTCAAAATTTTCCTGTACGATGAAAATAAAAATCCGAAGCTACTTAATATTTATTCGGATGTACGCAAATAAATATCGAGTATGTAAATTGGGCAAATTTTTATATTCAGCCGTACAATGAAAATTTATCACTACGATAAATCGAATATGAAACAGAGTCTCGAAATTACCAGACGGGGTGTAATCAATTATGCCGCGCGGGGCAAAAAGAGAGTCTAATTGGAAAATCGAGTTTGACGAAAACCGCTGTACTCGAGCTTGACGGGAATTGACGTTGGGCAAATTCACGGAATCGATTCGGTTTCTCGCCGATGGTAGACCGCGAAATATATCGCGAATCGTTCATCGACCTCAGAATATTTCTCTCTCTCTCTCTCTCTCTCTCTCTCTCTCTCTCTCTCCACCCGCACGAGAGAACAGGTTCCTCCCCCCTCTACGTCACTTTTGGGGTCCTCCCTCAATTTTTCGAAGGCTCGTCATCGTTCTTTGTTCGCTGCGGTCGAAGCTATGAACTCATTTTGCGTCATCCTCGATAGAGACGTATAATACGTACACGTCTCTTTCTTTCTAGCCTCTCATTTTTATTATTCTATCATTCTATTTCGATATACAAATAATATTTCAATCTCTTGACACAATTTGACGTCTGGGACTTAATTTTTTATTAAGCAATTATCAACACTTCGCTGCAGTGAAATATTAACCGACTCGTTGCGAGAATATTCACTGTTCAAGTAACTTTCCAGTGATTCAAATCCAAGGAGCGAAAAAGTGGAAAATATTGAATTTCCGGGAAATTGGATTTCGGTGATGTATCGCGGAATTTTTCTTCCTCTCTTGGAGAGAGGTAGGAGGGGGGCAAGGACGATCGTAAAAGGTGGAGTAGAAAAATAAAAAAGGAAGAAACGAGAGTCGGGTAGAGTCTCTAATTGCAGAGACGCGCGAGTGCAAGACTCCTCTTCGGGTTGTAATGGACGGTTCTCACGGATACTGGTTGCTCAGGGTGGGTTTTAATACACGGTAAATCACAGACCTCTCGCGATGTGCGCGCGCCACCCCGCTCAATCTACCGCGAGCATCTACATCCGTCATGACGTGCGTGCGTAGTGCCTTGTTTTTCGAGCTCTTCGTGGAATTCCCTTGGGATGTTCGAGATAATTGCGATATAGAATCATCTACGCCAAATAGTTTTAATTATCCGCTTTATCATCTAAATTATCCACACGAGATAACTCGGGTAATTGCTCGCCTCTACGTTTATTAGAAATGAAAAATTGAAATTTTCATCTCTACTCGCACAAGGAAATTCGAATTCAATTGTTTCCAGATAATTTTACCTAACGAGATATTTGCTTTGTAATAATAGGAACGTCAAAGTCTACGGATTTTCGTTATTGGTACAAGATAATTCGAATTAAATTATTTCTAAATAAGTATCTACCTACATTATCTAAACGAGATAATCCAAACTCTCCGTATATATTTTGTAAGTTATGCAAATTGAACGTTGGATAAGTCGAACGACGATGAAAATTAACGTTGGATAAAAATTTTAAGAGTATAATTTTCCCATAAATTAAGTCCGAAAAATAACGAGAGCCTCTCGAATGGTATTTGCATCATCACTCGTGGCGTTGCGACACTCTCCTTCCATGTTGGCACGACATTTGACGCGTTTGCATGATAATTCCGAAAATTAATGTACCATGTTTTTTCTTCCCCTCCCTCCCCAGCTAATTTTCATTCAATAGGAATTACATCTACGGCGCAAAGAGACGGATGAATAAACGGTTCATCCGCTCTGGGCAAATATTTGTTTCCTCGTCTCTCTCTCTCTCTCTCTCTCTCTCTCTCTCTTCCATCTCTCTGCTCGCGATTTTTTATTTACATTTCCAACGTTATTGAATCGAGGAGAGCGAAGGGAGCGAGAAAGAAATTAAATTACGATTACGAGAGAATCCACGGAGAATTCATTCCGAATCGGACGGTTATATTGGCGCTGGATCTCGTAATAAAGAATGGAAGTGCGAGAGAGAGAGGGAGCTCATTTATCTTCCTTTGTTGCGCTTCGTGCTTCTTATTCTCCAATCATCGCCACTTGTTCGTACTCCGTCGGATGAAAGAAGGAGGAATAAAAAAGAAAAATATGAGAGAGGGAGAATAAAGAAAAAAAAGGAGGATAAAAGAAAATGCTTTTTAGACTCGCGGTGTTAGAATTGTATGCATCTGCTGAGTAAGGGAATTATTCCAATTTTCAGAAATATAATTTAGTCGAGTATTTAATTTCAAACGCGAGGCTGATTTATCGAAGTTTGAACGGAGGCTGACCTTCCTTTCATTTCGTTGCATTAGAGCGATTAGGCCAGCCTCGCGGAGTTGGTGCGTCGTGTATATCGATCATTCCGCGGCTCTGACATTTACAAGAAAGTATCATTTCGCGCCGTCCGTCAAAAGAATCACACGATCGAGTGAGTGAGTAAGAGAGAGAGAGAGAGAGAGAGAGCTTGTTATAGCAGTGACGTCAATCTAACATCAATAATTGCATATTGATGTTCAACTACAAGCTCCCCACTCTTTCCTCGGTGTTCACGGCCGTGTACTTGTCCGATCAATTATATAGCGCGATCTCAACCTCCGATGCACTCGGAAATTCACCGAGCAAACAAACAACGAAATTTTATTCCCCTCGAAATTTCATCCCTCTTCTCGCTTGATTAAATCCTATTTTTGAACTCTTTCGCGAGGAAAATGGTAGGAAAAATCGCGAGAACAATAAGTAAAATCGATTCGAAATTTTCTGCGAAAAAAAAGAAAGAGAGAGAAGAGTCCGATTCTCTTCCCTTTTTTTCTTGCCTCCGTTCCGTGCAATTTGCCGTTTGTCCAATTTTCTGTGTTCTTTCTTTCGCTTTTTTGTCCCTTTTTTTGTTGCGTTCGACCCTAATTGCGGGAACCCTTTTGTTCCAGTGCAACAACGAGAGGGAGGCCGGTTTTCGATTCAATTTCTGTATTTGGAAGAGAGAGAGAGAGAGAGACTCGGATGAATGAAACGAATTTTTCCTCCATCGCGTGACGTTGAAGGATTTTGATTAGTGAAAATTTTCCGAATTTAGAGCTCATTTTTCCTTCGAAAAAAATTTCGAGGAAACGTGACGAAGTTTTAGCGGACAAAGAACTCGTGGATGTAGACTTACTTGACGTTCATTGGCTGCATTGTGTGTTCCTGCTGCAGATACAGTGGCTGCTGATACCCGCCAGGATCCAAGCTCAATCCGTCCGGTGATTGCTGCATCCCACCACTTTGCATCATCTGAAAAACAAAGAGTGGGGCAATAAATATGCTGCGAGTGTAACGATTTTAGTGAAATATAAAAATATGAAACAAAATAAAACGAAAAAAGGATTATTTAATATTTAATTAAATTTTCAATTCAACGTGTACAAAATGAAAAATTGTACCATACAATGCGAATAATAACTTTCTGATTTGGCATTAAAAGTAGATTTTCAGTATGCAAATCTTAATAATGTCATTTCGTTTCATTGTTGTTCCTTTTTCCCGTCGGATAGAACGAAGTCGAAGAACGAAGACTGGGTGGGTGGATGGATAACCAAAGGGGGGAGGTGGAATGAAACAGGGGGGTAACTTAATTGAAGAAATTACGGAACATTATAATTTCAGGAAGTATAATTAGTTCGAATGCCGAGAGGGAAAGAGAGAGAGAGAGAGAGAGAGAGAGAGAGAGAGAGAGATGGGAGGAAGATTATGCGCGAGGATAGCAGTTATTCATCGTCGAGTCGGCATATAATTATCCATCCCAGCGATACAATCAGCGAATTTAAAAGTGTAAATATTCGCCTTCTCTTTATATATATACACGCTATAGATATATATATTTATTTATTTCACAGACGAAATGGATGAGAACGAGAGAGAAAGAGAGAGAGAGAGAGAGAGAGAGAGAGAGAGAGAGGAAAAAAAGAACGAGACTGGCAGGGTCGATGACCCTATCGAGTGACGTACAGCGAAAAAGGTAGGAGAAGAAACGAAAAAAGCAAAATTTCACGCGAAATTAAAAATTCTTTCGACGCGATATTACAAGTATTTTTTTTACGATGTAGAGCGAGTTTTTTTTCGAGTATATTAATCTCCCGCTTCCTTTTTTTTCGGAAAAATAAATCGGCGAGGAATATTTGCGCAATCGGTTTTGCCATATGGCGCGCAAGAAAAGTCATCACTCGGCGCGACATTGCGAAATACATATAGATGACGTTACGCCCGTTTTCTGAAAGGGGGGAGGCAAACTATGATGTATCGAGCGTTTAACAACTTCCGCGTTCGGGCATTATTCACGTTACGACGGCGAGTTTTATTTTTAGAAACGGCTCGGCTCATCTCTGCCTCTTTATCGCTCGAATGGCAAGCGAAAATATTATTTTTCGATGGAAAAGTGACTCCTTTCTCCGAAACAATTCGTTATCTCGCGGATAATATTATCACGGACAATAAAATTTCGGATGTAAGCGAATAACAATTTCGGCCGTCGAAGTTGCGGATAATTAATATTATCGGGAAATCGTCGGGGGGGAAAATTTCGTTATCGAATCGGAGAAAACCGTAATGCACCGAGTTGGGAAATTTCAAAAAGTTGCCCGAGCCGTGGAGTTCTCCGTAAAATTGGTAGCTTTGATACAAAGTAACTCTGACGCAACTATAGTTTGCGGAGTGACGCAACCGTCCTATTATTTAGATTGGCTCGGCAATAATTCACCGCGGAGTATTTGTACAATTTTTCATTGTCTTCGATCGAATTAAAAAAAAAGAAGAAAAAATACTACAGGACTGAGCAATTTGCAAAATTGACGATAATTAAATTCGATAAACAAATGAATGAAAATTGACGAGCAAATGAATTCAATTAACAAATTTAATCAACGAATTTATTTGATAATACGATGAATGAATTCGGCGAAGTACCTGTGGCTGATAAGCGTGCAACGGATCGTGTTGCTGATGATGCTGCTGCTGTTGCTGCTGGTGCGGGTGTGGATGTATGGCCGGTATGTCGAAGTCCTCATCGCCGAAGCTCGGCGTGTGAAAAGTCTGCAACAGAGAACAAAATGCTCGTGAACGAACGAAAATTTCTCCACAAAATATCGAGCGGCTTATACAGCGAAACGAGAATCTACAATCGAGAATCTTTTTAATTTTTCCTAGCCTAGTGTAGTTGAAAGAGAAAATAAAATCGGATGGAAGAAAATTCTTTTCTCGGGAATTGAATGGTAAAGGGAAAAGAAACACAGATGTATAGAAACGTCGAGGAAGATCGACCCGGAGAATCAAAGAATCCCCCGTCCGCTTCCCTCTCCCCCACGACGACAACACAAGCGGATGATAGATAGCGTTATATTGTTCGGAATCCTTTTAGCAATTTATTCCCTCTGACAAAGAGGGTGGTGGGGGGAAGAGATGGGAAGGGGGGCAAAGAAAAATAAATTTGCCCGAACGGGGGAGGAAAATAAAAGTTTTTAAATTGGATTTAATAGCGTCAGGAATTTTCCTTTGAAGAAACCTGCCAGTCTATCGATCGACTCACCCCCTCCACCTCCACATACACACGCGATATCACTGGTATGAGTATTATTCCACTCTACCCCCCCCCCCTTCTCCTCTATTTATTCCGCCTAGTTTATATTTTCCCTGCCATTCCTCCCACCCCCTTCAATCTCGGGACTCAAGGCTGTGCTCTACATTCCCCCCTTCCCCCTCCCCGTCAATTTATTACGCGAAATCTCTCGAATGCCTTGAACTTCGCGTATAATAACTCCGATACACTCTCTTGCTCGAGACTTACGAAATTCCATTTTTCCTCTCTCCTCTTTTTTCACGACCCTCCTCGCGCATACACACGAGACGCGAGTTATTTCCGGAATGGTATTTCGCGAGAGAAAACGATCAAAAAAGTTCTCTGGGCTCGCTATATCTTCGTGTATACACTCAAACAAATTATATTATAATTAGAATGACTATTTTGTGTACTGACTACTACCAGCGCAATTCGGTCTGGATAGAAAATATTATTTGATTAGAAAAATTACAGAACAGAGTTGTCAAATTTCTCTCGGCGTGTATACGTTACTCCTATATTTTTGATTATCATCTCAAGGGGAGTGGACGATCACGTGTTTCGAAACATTGATTGCAACCGGAGGAATTTTCGATTTGATTAAAACGTAATTGCACAAAGGCGAAGGCACGCTGGGGGGAGGTGATGGAGGGAGAGTTTTTCATTTGTTTCGACGTTCGTCCAATCCACCATTTCTACCCACTCCACACTTCTGCTCTATCTCTCTCTCTCGGTTGCTTCTGAATATTCAATTCGCGTGTACGCCTTTCTCTCTCTTTCTCCTTCCATTTCCATCTCGCTCGCTCGCAGGCTCCAATTAATTTTCAATTTCGCCCTTGTTTACGGGATTAATTAACGCGAAACAACTTTTTATTGTCCACTATTTTTGTTCTCTTGTTAATTTATTTTTTTTCCTCTCTCTCTCTCTCTCTCTCTCTCTCTCTCTCTCTCTCTCTCTCCCTTTTCCGAGAGACGAAGAATTTTTTTCGCGTTTCCATTTTGTCGTAAAAGTAATAATTCCGTCGTATATCCGAATGATGGTTTTTGCAAAGTCATAATTAAATCGCGGAAATCCTTATTTTTTGTAAAACGAATCTGCATAATACTTTCATATTTATGTTGCAAAATTGAACAAAAAAAAATTTTTTAGCCGAAACTGAATTCCCGGAGTTTTATATCGCGTAATATTATTTGCCGTTTACAAAAACTGTGCCTTTGTTCGAATTAGAGGAAAGAAAAGAATTCGTTGGCGAAATACGAATTAAAAGGACCGGAGGGTACGCGGGGACCTTGAAAACTGGATCGCCGGAGCGAAAATTGGCAATTTCATTGCCGCACGAGTTCCACACCTGTTCACATGCCGGCGCGACAAAAAGCCATCGGCTTTCGCGTCACGTAAAGAGCTCGCGTGGTTCGCGCTCTTGTAACACACGCGTGCCCCTGTATTTTCGTCAATTGCCCGGCTTCTATTCGACAATCTAATTTCACCGTTCGACGTTTTCTTTGTCGAAATTTTCCAACTAATTAAATTCGCCTCGATGGATGGCGAGGAGAAAAACTTGTGATTAAAATTGTGAAAAAAAAATATCAAATAAAATTTTAATTAAAAACTGACTGCTGTTTGTAGGAGCAATAAAAAAAGTTCCATCGAGGAAATTGTCAATGCCCGATTTCACGAACCGTTAATCCTTTCGGATGACTCAAAGATCGCGATAGCGAATCCCCCCTCCACTTGGTGAATCATCCCATTTTCTTTGCCATTTTCCTCTTTTTCGAAAAAAGTCACGGATAGGCGAGATAAACGAAATCAGCTCGCTATTTTAATTGAAATTGAGTTAGCCTCTCGCAACGTGGGATAGAAAATAATATAAAAAAAGAAACAAAGTCGAGCGTGAGTCATCGCGAATCGCGAGCTGCTAGTCACGATTGCGGAATTCTAACTCCCCCCTCCTCTTTTCCCCTCCCCATTTACTCTCCTCTCAATGTTATAATGACTCGGTTTCGAGAGATCGATATTGCGAGATATAGTCGGTCGATTTCGAAAGTCCGGCGTTACACGATCCGAGAAGTTATGCGATACAATCTCGCGCAAAGAATTCAATGCACAATTAAGAAATAAAAGAGATCGCTTTGTTGAATAAATATTCACTAAAATATTTACACGAGTGCGTTTCTGTAATCGTTTATCGATTCATCGATTCCGTATATAGTTAAAAATATTAATTATTAAATTAATATTTGTTCGTATTCGATGGCAAATCACAAAAATTGGAATACCGCTATATCCAAATTCCAATTTCAATTTTGAATTTCAGAACTTTTCTCTTGGAATAAAAAAAACGAAATGAACTCAGAGGGATAAAAGCAAACTTCCTATCGAGAGGATATCTCAGTGAAACGCGTGTCGTTTGATAAAAAGCGACAGATGCGTGGATAAAAATTCGCTCGAGGAGAAATTTCGTCGAGATAGAATCTCGCGAACGTAGCTCGATCTCATCGACTATTGGAAATTAATTATGTACGGACAATGAGAGGTACGTTGAATAAAGAAACAGAAAGCACACGAGATTGCGCAAGAGCCTTTTTATCCTTCCGATCGGCCAATCGACGCCCGATGACGATTAGATACACCGGCCATTTAAAGAAAATTAAAATTGTGCTTTGTCTCGCTACCTGAATAATTTATGGATGGGTAAAAAGAATTTTCACGAATGAGTAATCGGCGTCGTTTGAATAAAAATCATTTAAACTTTGACTCGAGTAGTGTAAATAATTGTCGTAATTTCGTAATGATTTTCACGTTTTAGCACAACGTTGCGATAATAAGAGGG
>NCVS01000255.1:48049-96308 GCA_003055095.1 Goniozus legneri
CGTAACGCGAACGTGTACGTTAGTTATGCACGATGTTTTTATCTTATCGGTGGATGCATCGATAGCTGTGCTGCCAGCCGATAAGCCAACCCACATGTATCGTCATTATTTTATTATAATTAATGCGACAGTCGGTGACAGACGGGAGATTAACGAAAAATGGCACGCGACGGTCTTGATTTGGCATCGAGCGATATGAAATTTTCAATACTCGATGGGTGGCACAGAGGGTCTCATTAATATCGGAATATATCACATGTTTTTTTTTTTATTCTCGTCGAATTTTTCACAATTTTTCGCGAGTCGTTTCGATTTCTTAGTTAACGGGGAGCTATTTGTCAGACGTAGGCCAGAAAAATCGAATACAAACGCGATGGAGAGAGTCCAGTGTACCGTTTGAACACGTCAGGTAGATTTATGCGATACCATTAATCGTTTTATTACGTCCAATTGCAGTGGCGGCGGCACCGTGCGCGCGCGTTTATCGCGAAATCCATTTTACGGTTAAGCGCACGTGACATCGCGTTTGGTTCGCCTCCTGCGAGCAGATTCACCGTTTGTCTATTCTTCCCCTCATTTTTTTCTCATTTTTCCGCACCGCAAAAAACATTTTGTAGAGTGTACTGAATATTCATTTGCATACGTTCAAATGAATATTTAATTTGCTAGACAAAATGGTTGTTTGAATTTCGTTTCAACCAAATATTTGATCATTTCTAACAATAATTCATTTTATCCAATTGAATATTCATTAAGCAAATAAATATTTAGTACATTTTACAAAATTTTTTTTAACCTGTAATTTTTGTCAACATAAATATTTTGGAATAATTTAATATTTCAAACAAGTCTACCAAGTTGTAAGTTGATTCATGAGCCTATCAATTCCACCCCTTCAGAACCTCAAAAATCACGGAAGACCGATCAGCAACAGATCCATTTCAATTTCAGCGTTTTCGAATTTCTTCGAGCCGAGTAATCTCGGGGTATCCGAAAATTTCTTATCCCCGGAGGACTCTTTGATTCGTCTCGCGTTAATTAGCGAGTTAATTAACATCGAGTGGCAAGAAGATAGAATCTATCCCGTTCAAAGGGACGAGAGAGAGGACGAGAAAAAAAAGCAGCGAATCGAGGATTACGGGGTAAATTATACGCGACTCCGATGTTTCCGGCAAATTTTTTTTACCCCGCCTATATATATATATATTTCACCCCCCGGTGTATATTAAATCCGTCGGTGAATTTTTCGCGATGAGAAAAAAAGGGTGAAATGGGAAAAGAAATATCGTCGCCCGAGACGCCATTTTTCTTTTCCTCGCCGAACTAAACTCGTTTCGCTATCTCGTTAAAACTTGCTCGACTCTGTCCCTTTCTCTCTCTGGCAACTCGGTTCTTCTTTCCAAGGAAATATTATTTAAATGGTTTCCTAGTTACAGCGTATACCTCTTCTCTCCCTCGGGCGAGTTTTGCGCTAGTTTGCAACCCTCGACTGCGAACGGTAAAACAGATTTCGAACCAATTCCAAACTATCGGAAACCCCCGTTTCATATCTCGCCGAGGCCAACTCGAAATGTATTTCCCTTTTATTTATATACAATTCCATTTTGCGCGCACCGCCCTCCTCTCGGAAAAATAATTATCGGATTCGAATATTCATTATACCTCCGAAGCCAAACGATTTATAATTCAATCCGGGCTCGCTGTTATACGTAAATATAATGAACACTTCTTTAATTCAACACTTTTTCGCGCACATTTCGACGAATGATGAAATATTCCATTGCATTGCATTGTATTTATAATGTAAATTTCATTAATTCAATAATTTTTTGGGCGCATTGATGAATAATAAAATACACTGCGGAATGTACATGATAAGAAGTACTTCCGTTCAACGATATTATTAAAAGCGGATATTCGAGAAAAATAATTCCCCCCCTCGAAACGTACACATCATAAAAATTTCTTCAATTTAACTTCCTTTTCGAAAGTACATTGATGAAAAATAAGGTAAAATTTCCCAACGCAATTTTCAACTTTCGAAAAACCAATTTCGTTCCTCCTGACGTGTATAAAAGCGCCGAACTCGTTATATTTTCTACGCTAGGGAAACTCGCTTAAAAAAAATGAATTCAGGGGAAAATGAATTTTCCGGAGAAACCGAGATGCGTCGATAAGCCAGCGCGAAAAAAGGCGGAGTGAAAAAAAAAATAAATAAAATCCGCGAGTTGTCTGAGATAATTAATGAAACGTCATCGAGGGTGAAAGCGCGATCCCGAATGGATAATAATTGATCGATCGTGGCTCCTGTCGTCCCGTCCGCGTGTGATCCTCGCCATTTTTCGTATCCTCGATATGAAATCTCGCGCTTTCGCGGGAAGGAAAACGAAATGAGAAAACCCGGCCTGATCGTTCGAGCGTGAAATGGCGAATCGCGGTGGAGCAGCGTGTACACTCGCACGCGAGTTTACCGTAATTGCGCGCAGGTATGCAAAATGGGAGACCGAATAACGAGTAACCCAACGAAACAAAAACAGAAACGCAAGAAACGATGATTTGTTTCATCTTGGTTCTTCGTGAGTCATCGAAAATTCAATTCCTCGCAAAAAAAAGGACTAAGAATCGAGACAATTACACTTGATTCAAGAAAGTTATACGGAAAAAAAAATTTTGTCGTCAACGAAATATTTTCTTCGTATTACTAAAAATTATTTTCTTGTGTTGAGAATTTTTTTTCTTGAGTTATAGTCATACTCGAATCAAGTCTATTTCATTTTACCTCAAGATAATTATCAAAGAAAGAGAATATTTCTTCCTCAGAGCAAGAACATCAGTTTTCTTGAATGAAAAAAAAAATATATTGACTTATCCTAAGATATACGTTTTTGAGAATAATTTTCTTCCGCATAACTTTCTTGGCTCAAGTCATCCGTTTTTTTCTGTGCTCGAGACGAATTCGCTCAATCAACAATATTATCTCGAAGGGAGGAGGGGCAGAGTTTTATCTGCCGCAATTAATTAAATTTCGCGGATAAAATCGATCCGACGAATATTCGCAATTACGACAAATTGGCTCGCGCGCGAGTCATCGGCGCTAATCGGCTTAACGATTATGTCTCAATAACGTATTAAGTACGGTTATCGTAACGAACGTGGGGTCCACGAATCGCGCGCGCAAACAGCTCCAAACATTGAGTTTTATAACACGCGATAAATGGTATTAATAACCCTCCTGTTTGTTCATGCGAGCCAACCGTCGTGTAGAATTCGCACTAACGCACTGCATACCGAGATGAAGTCAAACGTGGCCTTGAGCCCGATTGGCTCTCCCGAAATTACGAATTCTCTCGAGTTCGATTAGCCAAAAATCGAGCTCTTTAAAATTCTACCGAGCAATCTCCCGTGCAAAATTGTTTTATGGAAAACGACGTTGTAGAAACTCGACGTTCCCAGTTTACCATTATTCGTTTTTTCTTCTGCCTTCCGGAAATCATAAGACAGAACGAAAGGAGAGAGAGAGAGAGAGAAGCGTATTATTACTGCTTCGACTGATTATCGTAAATTATGTGATTACAATTTCGGTCTTGTACGCACTGGGTATAGGTAATGATAGACTCGATTAAATTACGCGCGTTTAACGAAATCGACTCTCGTTCGACTTCCACCGCAAACCACCATACTCGATATATATATATATAGGATATGGCAAAATCAATGAACTATACAATCATTTCCTCTTTTTCCTTCTTTTTTCCCTCGCGTTTCTCGCTCTTTATCTTTTCGCAAAAGCGAAACCGTAATCACTGTGATTTATAGCGATTTAATGATCTCGACGACAACGTTCAATTTGCTGTTGTTCGAGATCGAAAAAACAACTCTGCGGAATAAAAATCGCTATTGTGTGTGCACTCGGGTCGAGTTTTTCGCTCCTTTTTGCGAACGAGGCCCCATTAACTTTTCCTCGCAATTTTTCATTAACATATTCGATGCGCCGCGATTTGTAAATAATTTCAACGGTATTCATTACTTTAATGGCGAGGGGTGGATGCGAGGGTAGATATTTTCGCGTTGTAATGACGTCGAACAAAAACTGAGAGAGTATAAAGAGTTGCGAGAAACCAAAAGAGAGGAGAGAGAGAGAGAGAGAAAAAATTACAAGAAGAGGGCACGAAAAGATGGCGCTCGCGACAAAACGAAACGGCCGTAAAAAAAAGCGTGGAGTAGGGGTAAAACGTAGAATTGGATGAACTTTTTACGCGCCTTAAGTAAAACGACCATCGTAAAAGATTCTCCCTCTCTCTCTCTCTCTCTCTCTCCTTCTCTTTTTTTCTATCCCGTGCACGCACCGCAAACTCGAACGGCAATAACAACGTCGAAACGACGAGAACCGATATATATATATGTACATGTAGACACTTTACCGTGAAAACATCACTCGCGGTTTATACGAACTGTCTCGTATCGAATAGAATGTCGTAATGGCCAGCGTTTTTCATTCTTTTATTTACGGGCTTCTTAAAAACGAGAATCGTAATTTCGGAATTAAATTTTAACGTTGCGTTACTAGAAGTTTCTTTCAGCGTTTATATTCTACAAAAAATATAATATTTATCCACGATATTACATAGTTCAATTTTAGTTAATTGACCGAGGAACTCGATCAATTTAAAAACACCCTTCGCATACTCCTGACGGAATTTCTCGAGATTTTCCGGGGGAGGCTCGTTTTAATTTTCGCGCACGATACGCTCGCCAGTGAGATTCCATTCGATCGAGGGGGGTTTATTAGTTAATTAGCGAGGATTACACTCTCGATCACGCTCGCAGAGAAATAGAGAAAGAGAGCTCGTTCTTAATTAGGCGGAAAAGAGGAAAAATGCGATTTGGACGATTCGTAATTGGTTCTCACTTCCACCCCACTCCTCCTCATCGACATTCCCTCCACAGACGGTTTAATTAAACCCTAATTAATCGTATTAATCGTAACGACGATTTCCTAGCGCGCGGTGGACTCTCGACGCACACGGAATTCCGGGAATCCGAATCGCGATGTGAAATTTGTTAAAAGAACGCGAGTGGAGGGAACAATGGGCAATTTCAAACGTTTTTTAATGTACAGGGAAAAAGAGAATCGTTAACATTCTGCCTACAAATACTTTTCCTCTCGCGAAACAAAGCACGAGTTTCGCGCGCTCTTTTCAATTTTCATGCAAATCGAATAAAATCAAAGTCTCTCCTCCGAAGGGAAGTTATTATTGTCATTGGCGTTTTCGAGCACGCAGTGGGCAATTAGCGCCAAGGGACGCTCGTAAAAGAAGCTGCAAGAAACGAAGGAGAAAAAGAAAACGAGGAGTCGAAGGTAGAAGAGCAAGATGGAAATTCATCGCCCTCGGGGTTATTAAATTTCGTGAATTACGCCCAACCGTGCGTTTATACACAATATATATGTGTTTGCGATACACTCGCGTGACGTATACTTGTAAATCAGGGGTCCGTGAAAAAAAAAAGTGCCCGTTGAGATTAAAATTGAAATTGAGTGAAATGGACGGCTAAAGAAGACGAAGAGAGAGGGGGGATTTAGACGACGGGGAACCATCCGAGCATTAATAAGAGAACCATTCGGTTTTTATGTTTTCGCAGAAAAGCCTCTGTGAGAGATGAAAGGGGCACGCGATGCACCCGCGGAATGAATTTCCCATTCCGTTTCAATGAATCCGCAATCACGACTGATCGGCATTACCGCAAATAGAGGAAAAGAAGTATCGAACGACGAGATGTATTTCAGATGCAATTTTCCCCTAAACTATCGATTTTCTTCGGATAAAGTTCGACGCGAGTAAATTACAATCGCAATGTTTTTGTGTAGGAATTTCAATTCCGGAGCGAGACGTGTTTTAATCGTCCGTGGAATCGAAAGAATCGTGAAATCTAATTCACGATCCCGAAGAATATGTCTGCTAATGACGTGCAATTAAACGTCGAGTTTTTTCTCGTACGTGCATTTCGCGTATCAACGAATGTACCTGTGGCGTGCTCGCACGTACGTATAAAGGCACGAAAATATTTTAATTGAGGGAGCACAAATGGCGCTCCCGCGTCTCGACCGTAAATGCCACACCGCATTATTGGCCATTAACATGAAATATCGTTGTAAAGAGAGAGGAAGAAAAAGAGAGGAAGAAAGAAAAGTAACAGACTTTTTTCTGGTCCCGGAGTTCGTTTAGCTTTTATATTTCTGGATTGACGATTGCCAAACGCAATTTAAAAAAGTTTTAAATTTATCGTGGAAGAAATTTATCGTAGAATAAGTTGAAATTTATTAAAGAATAAAATTTTTAAAAATAAGATTTGCCTATCGGTTTGAAAAATTTATAATTTACGATTGTCAGATTTTCTAACGAATGTAAATGTTTTGAAAGAAAATAGTTTTCGCCAACGAAACGCGAGCCGCGATCGCGATTCCGGACTCGCGTTTCTTCGGCCAGCCGCTGACCTTGAAGTCGACGACCCTGACGTGCCTCCTCCCCCCATCCGTCCACGAAGCACAGAGAGTAACGAGCTACAGTTATTATTTTCAATCGAAGCTCTCCGCCATTACGCTTACGTCGTGATTCGATTACCGAGTGGATAAAAAATTCGCGATAAATAAAATAAAAGCCCGACCACGCCCTTTCGAAATCGCGGGATATTTAATTTTCCTCGTCGAACGAGAACAGCTGTAAAAATTCGACTCGGGACGGTCAATTCTTCGGCGTAACAATCGCGACATGTGTAACGCAAAGTTTTTCGTCGCATTGTTCGAAACATTCTGTGGGGCCCTTTGACCCTCTTTTTCTCCCGAAGGGTCCAGTTAACCCCCCTCCCCCCTGCGAATCCTTGCACCTGTCGACGCAGCAGCTTGCTTCTATAATCCCCCCTACTCTTCTCATTTTTTTTCTCAACGGACCAATCAGAGACGACCTTGGAACGTCACACATGTGCACGAAAATTACCAAAGCGGATTAATTAACGTCACCTCCCTATCATTTCAGTAAAAAAAACGACCAACAAAATAAACAACAAACGTTAATTAAGATCTCTTTATCTTCGACGCATAAACTTAAACTCCTCTTTTTGTTATCTACTGATTTAAGAGTTCCGTTTTGCGAATATCGTCCCTCCGTGTATACACACTACGGTTCAATTTAACATTCAGCGTGTTTTACGAAACGCATTCATTTTCCCAGGCGATAAAGCCGGGGAATTCGAAGGGGATGGGGGAGAGAGAAAAAGAAAAAAAAGGAGTGGGACCAAAAATCTCGATAGCGTTAGAAACAATTTATCAGTTCCTCTCCTCGAGGTTTATTTTTAACCCTTATCTGTCGTTCCTTATCTCGCTCGAGGAGAAAAAAAATATATTCAGCTCTCTCTAAAGTTCCCAGATAACAATCGCCGAGTAAATTACACGTCAAACCGCTCATTAGCTATTAAAGTGTATCTTGTATCGTGAAATGGAAGGAGGAAAAAATGAACGGAGGTGGGCAACGCGAGAGAAGAATGAGAAACGTGGGTACGAGAAAATTGAAGATTCGCGGTTGCCAAGTGGCGTTTCTCGAAGTTACGCGTTGAGGAATTAGATAACGCGAATGGAATGTTCTTCTTGTCGAGAAAATCGATTGGATAATCGAACGTAATGTAATACCGATAAAAATAGATCGACTGGATCGATCGATACTTGTCATGGTATTGCTAGTAGATTATTCAAATATTATTTTCTATTAATTTGTAAATAACTCTTAATTTTTTCACCTGAAGAATAGAATCAAAAAATGGAAATTTTGTTCAAACTCGTAATTTTCTAACGTTTCGGTGCATTACGCTGTATAAACGATATCCATCATACTTCTACGGTCGATAGAGTTTTATCGGTACTCGATTTCGCGGCTCGTTATCCGTGCTAGCGAGGAAAATAAACACTAGGTCGATACATATGGAATTACGAATTACGATAATTTTATACGAGCACGGCGGAATTGTATAATCGTGCGCAAAATAGTTGCGCAACCTCTCGCGAGTTACGTGCGCTGCCGGGTGGATTGCATAAAAAAAATTCGAGTAAGAGGCAATTCGAAAATTCGTACGAAGGTAACCGGATGCCGTGTAATTGCCTCCCGGCGAATAATTCGTTTCTTTTTTGCAATTCTCTCTCTCGCGTCGAAAATTTAAATCGAAGAAGCCTAATGAGTTCTTTATTCTATTCGTTGCGCGAGATTCGCTGTTGAGTGGTTAAAAAAAACGAACGGAGTTTTTGAGGAGCGAAGGGAAGACGAAGAACCAGTTTGAGAGAAGTTTGAAGTACGAGGAGGCAACAAAGAGTAGTCCTTTGGTCATTTTCTCGACGGGAAATTTCCTTATCCGTCGATCGATTTGTTTATCGCCGAGCGAGTCGATCGTTTCTCGCGTTACCAGATAACAGCTTACTGCGTATAATTCATTGAGAACGCGGCATTTATCAAGCTCGCGAAAAATCTTGAATGGCACGAGACGCGTATGTACTTTCTCGAACTTAATCAGAGAAAACTTCACTGAATATTCCGGTCGATTTTATCGATCGAATAATTGATGTTAATTAATCAGTTTAATATTGATGAGAGCGAAATAGATAACGCTTACAACTTTAATTTAAATCGTTTATTTTAAAAAAAGATATATTTTCAATTGGAATTTTACTGGAGATTTTCACTGATTTATTCGGAATTTAAAGGAAAAAGTTGGACGACTCACCTGATCAGCCATGTTGTAACCGTCGTGATGGTATGATGTTTGGTGGTGCTGTGGCACGTTCAAAGACAAATCAAGATTGTCTGATCTCTGAAAAGCAAAAAAGCACAAATTAAGAATACCATTTTATAACGAGGAAATTTCTCGGTAAAATAAAATTATTCCAGTTCTAAAAATTCTCTATCTCCAACTTTTAATCATTGAAAAATTAACATTCGTAGATAAAAGATTACGCGATCTGTAATAATTTAATACTCTTGTTTTAGATCCGCGCGTAGAGCAAGCGTATTAGCGAGCGATACGGGGACCGCAAACTTATTAATTTTCAGCGTCCATTTGAGATCGCGATAATAAAGTCCGAGCGCATAAGCCGTGCACACTCGACCGATAACGCGAAACGACGACTTTACCGATCGTATAACCGTCCCGCCGGGGTTTTATCTCCGATCTCGCAATTATGCGTGTCAGCTGTCAGGTGTCTTGTATATTGCATACAGGTGTGTAACGAGGAGAGAACGAAACGCGAAGAGGCTCTGTAAAATCACAAAGCTACAACCAGCTCGGATTGTCTCGAAAGAGTATACGAAAAAAAGAAAAAGAAAAACATCGATAACAGTTACAAATTCACGTCCCGTGAAAACGCAACTCGGTGAATCTTCTCGGAGTTTTCCAATCGATTCCTAGGAATAACAAGTTTTTCGAAATTGCACGATTTATGCAATCGACGAAAGAAAAAGAGCCGGAGAAAATTTCCACTTCTTCGGTATAAACTACTGTCCGCGGAGTCGTAAAACTCCCTCTTTTTCCCGATGTAATAGAGTAATTTTTCACGTGAATCGCGGAAAGTATTCCTTATGAATAATTCAGACGGAGCGTACATATATATGCATAATGCTCGGTGTACGTGAAAATCGAAACGAATCGTCGTTCGAATGTAGAGGGAGAGAAAAAAAAGGCTCGAGAAAATTTTCTCGAAGGGATCGGGCGAAATGAGAAATCCAACGACGGACGGTAAAATCGCGAGGAACGATTCGCAATTTTATCGCGCGGCAGAGTGAGCTTCGTAGCTCGACACCGCTCGTAAATAATAATAATAATAACAATAACGAACGATAACGACGATAAAACGAAGCGGAATGTTAAAATTCGCTTTAAGGACTTTATTTAAATTGAATTACTGTACGAAGCGAGATTTTATGGCTTCGTAAAAACGAATCGGAATTGCCGCCCTCCATTTTCTTCCTGTCTCTCCTTCTCACTGTGTGTATTAGTTTACTGTCCGATAATTACACGTGGCTCTTTGTGCGATATGCGATCGACTTTTTCAACTCCGTGAGCTGGCTATAAATCACGTAGATAAAAAGTTTGTTTTTCTATATTATTCATGAGTGTGTAGTCTTGAAATTACAACACATCCTTCAGATGATAAAAAATCTTAAAAAAATCTAACATCTATAACTCAAATCTAGAATTCTAAACACAGTTTTTTTATAATCTTATAATCTTGAAATTATAGGCGTTATTAAGTTAATAAAAAAATCTAATTATAAAATGTGAAATCTCAAATTCCAAGCACAACTCTTTTCATTCTCATGATTTATAATCTTGAAATTCTAGACGTTATTCAATAAAACTGTGACTAATTAGTCAGTGAAAAATTCAAACTAGGAAACGATAAATCAGCCGTCGAAACGAAAAAGAACAGGAAATTTCGAAATCTATAAGTTTGAGCACGTGTGCTCATTGTGAAACGCTCCAAATACGAGCACCACCAGAATAAATATTCTTCCCCGCACTGACGGGAGAGTTTCGTGAAATTGCATCGTCGGTTTATATATTCAAATATTTACACGACGAATTCTGGGTGTAACTATTTTTCGTGCTTTCCTTGCGATATCTCTCTCCGTCTTTTTATTCGACTCTAAACGCGTCGTAAATTAATACCCGGAATTCCAAACACTCGACGCGAGAGATTATTTATTTGACGAGTAATAGGCGCGCCAATACGTGGAGGCCGATGTTTATTTGTATGGAATTTATCGGAGTTTTACATTCGTGAAAAACGTGCGAGTTTTTAGACGAGGGCGGGGTGGGAGATCGTAAAGTCAAACGATTTTCTTTATTGAGTGACGTGTCGGGTTCTTAATAAGTCGAGAGGGAAAGAAAAGAGAGAGAGAGTGAGATGCGAGCTGCAGCTGTGCACACTGCAGCTGAGTCTATTGACTGAGAAACGCTATTTACTTTGTTCGCGAGATTGCGTCGAAAGAAGACAAGGACGAGCGAAACAAAAAGACGGATCTAGCTCCGAAATTTTCACTCGACTGGGCTCGAACCAATCGGCGAGCCCCGTGATAAAATTCCTCTCGGGATCCTCTTATTTTTGTAATTCCGTTATCTCCCACTTCCGGTCTGAATGAGTTACTTTCCCCGAGACTCATTTGAATAAACATCCCGACGGCGAGCCACCATTCACAATTTTTCTAACGTCGGAAGATTTGAATAAATTCATTTCTTATGCCGGACGCGACGGCGCGAATTAATTTCGAATCGGAATGAAATTCCGTCGAGATATCGCGAGAGCTCGTCACGGCTCGCGCCCGCTTCCGGTATGAAAAAAAAATGTTGAGATGAATTTTTTCTTCACTCAAAATCTACAATCGGGAGGAATTTTTCGGTGCGCGGGGTAGAGACAGGCTAGAGACGGCGCACACCGACACACAAGGTTACGCAAACATTGCGTCAAGGTTTCGAAAACACGTATTGTGTACCTGTGAGAGTGAGAACGGAGAAAAAATAAGTTGACTTCCTATTGTACAAACAAGAAATACACACACCGGTAATTCTCTCGTTTTTTTTTCTTGGCAAATTAGAAAACACCGGCGAAAATTTGTTTTCGCTGTGTCGAGAAACGAGAGTCGACGAATTTTCAGTTTTCCTTGTATCGGTTTTTTTTTTAGGAAGAACAGCAGGTGTGATTTAGCGAGGGTGGTAAAATTGGTCGGATCGGTTTTGGTGTTTTCAAGGTGACGCAATCACAGCGTGTGTATTTTCCACCGAGCGAGACCATTATCGATTTTCGATGGCACGTAACGAGTTGTACAACGAGAGTACGCGATTTCTCGTACCCCGTGAATCGAATTCGCGTTTTCTCCGTTTTCCGTCGTTCTTAAATGCTTCGCGGTTCTCCGAACACGTCGATTCGTTGTCTCTTGAAAAATGATCAAACTTACACCTTTAGATTCATCAGAAAATTCGGTCAAAGTGTTGAAATTAGGGCCCGTAAAATTATTGTGGAAATTAGAATCAGAAAAACCAGTTGCTGCGTTCATACTGTTTTGAATATTGAGACACTGGGCAATTTCATGGTCGATTTGATCGATTTCGTTCAGCAAATCGTTAATCTCATTCAAAGTGCTCATTTTTGTAGTTTTTTTAAATCAATGAAACAGACTTATTTGTTATTGACAAACACCACTCGGACATATCTCACGTACAGTTGATCAAATCAATATCTCGACTGAGGTCGATTTCTTCGTTCAAATTGACGATAGCTCGGAGCATAGTAATGTTTATGTTGGAATGCTGGTATTGAATTTCATCGCTCGTTGGATGCCATCGGGTAATATCCTCTTTATCGATTGAAGATAAGTTTATCTAATTTCAATATTTAACGTGTTTTTCAAAATATATTCATCGCGTTGAAAATCATAAATTTCGTTCTTAGGTTCTTATCTTGTATACAAAAAATTGAATTGTTCAAAAAAGTTAACAAAAATGCAACGTCATCATTTCAACACCACACTAAAAAAATTTTGTAGAATGTACTAAATATTTAATTAGCTAGAGAAAATAATTGTTTGAATTTCATTTAAACTAATATTTAGTTATATCGAATAATAATTAATTTTAATTAAATATTCATTTCAACGTATGCAAATAAGTACTAGTACATTCTACATTTTTTTACATCGCTGTCCCATTATAAATACCGCGACCGAAATCTCTCTCTATCCATCCATCAAAATTCCCTGGTGGGACAAGAAGGCATCCCCGCAGCCGAATCGGTAAAAACAAGAGGCCATAACGATCGCGCGGTATTAAACGAGCAACGACCGAGTGCCGGATCGGGGGCAATTACGCGCGAGATTGCACGACTCCTGTCTCTATTACGCTATCCCGTCAAGAGTTAATGACAAACGGAGAGGAGGAAAAAAAGTCTCTCTCTCTCTCTCTTCATTCACTGAGCGGGCCAATCACGAGATCGGTCGTTAAAAAATTTTATCGGCAACGCTGGCAACGCTGGCAACGCCGAGCGAGCGAGAGATTCCAAGGTCGAGGCTAATCGAATCACCGGCCAAATCGGACAGGAATCTTCTCCTCTATTCACGTGAAATTCGCGATCCGTGTACCGGCGCTCGACCGCAAACCGTAACGCGGAGCGTTTACGAGAGCACGAAATGCAGTTATCGAGGAAACAAGCTCGCCCTCTTCCTCCCCCCTCCCACCCCCTTTATGGTTTTGGTCAAACGATCGAGAGAATCTTCGCGCATACCGGCCAAAAGGTCGTTTTAGAGGCCCGAACCGTCCGGAGAAATTTTACGGATGCCGCGTTCTGAATTTCGCGTCAAAATGGAATCTAGAGTAGTTCGGCCATCTTGAATTATATAGTCATACGAGAAATGGTGGGGGAATAACGCGAATTTTTTTCGAGTGAATTTCAGAGACGAGCCCGAAATGTGCATCTTAGGAATGCAGCAATCAGACTGATCTTTCAATTTATCACAAATTTTTTAATAATTCTTGTTACTTTATATATTTTTTTTACAAATGATTTTTATTGTCTGCCACTAAATTGGGAACGGAAACGAATGAAAAGTTTTGAACGATGAATTAATATCGAAAGCTCGATTATGAGGCCGGAAATCTATGAGTCAAATCTGACTCAGCGATAAGAAATCTCGCGTGACTCAATGCCCGATGTTATACATTGTATTCCCGATGGCTAAACAATTCTCTAAACAACTCTCTCCCTCTATCGTCGATTATTGCGCGGATAAGCCGTGAAAAATGATTGCGCAACGAATGGAGAGATTTTGAATAACCGCGAGCGTGGAAAGACGGAGAAAACGAAATAGAGAAGACAGAGAAGTAAGAAGAAAAAAGTACCGGGCAGGTAGAAATCGAGATAAGAGTCAAAGATAGTTTTATCTTCCAGGTGAGCTAGGCGTGACTCGACGTTCACTTGATAACGAACAGAGTGAGTGAGAGAGAGAGAGAGAGAAAGTCGATTTAATTCGCAAACGATAAACAAACAGTGACTCGGACATCCTCGCGGCAATAAAATCGAGTGGAGAGCAAATTGAGCGGCTAATTGCGAGATGAGCGACCGTCGCGTTTTATCGCTACTTAATATATATATATGTTTTCATGTATATATATTATACACAAGATTTTTACGATACTCGTTATCCGGTTGGTAGAGAGCCGTGTGTACTCACGTAGCCGTGCTGGCGACCGAGAATCTGCAACGAAACAAACAAAAAGGTGTTCCCTTTTATGGCGTTTATACTCTCGCTCGGACTTTTGCTCGTCGGCGAATCGTGAAAGAGCCCACTCGACGCACCCCTGCGCCTCCTTTTCCCTTCCTCGCGAGCCTTTTTACCAACGATTACGGGTTTTATTGTCGATCGAGTCGCGTGCAGGTGAAAAAAAAAAAACAAATTATCAGAAGCATCTGTTCAGTCGTTCACCTCCGAATATCGAATTTAATTCGCCGCACTCGCCCGTTGCATAACTCGAGGTAAAAAAAAATAATATAGAAAAACGAAATTGCGCAAATTACGAAATTTTCGTGGAGAACAGCTGTTCCAGATTGCCAGCCCGATAAAAGCAGAAAGGGTATTAATAACGTACCAACAACTCGCGAATCTGTGTCAAACGTGAGGAATGTCGCGAGAGTTACGCGATCGTGACATCATAGCGGAGGAAAACTTTTTTATTCCCCAGGAGGGACCGAGAAATTTCTTGAGGGCTGGAGGAATTTTATCTTTTTAGATTGTTGGGAGGCAGATTAGCGATCTGAACTGGACTGAAGTAATCGTCCGATACTGTTTTGCAAATTAAAAATGTTCTACTCGAGTTTTTGTTGTAACGAGAAGAAATATTCATTGGCACTCTCCGAAATCGACGAGACTTCCGAGTCAATTTATAAATCGAAATTGGCGATTTCGCAGCGGCAGGTGTCCGAGCTACGGCTGAATTAGCATAAATAATAGCGCGGCGAGGGGAGAGGGCTCGCTGAGTTAGGGATTTATGGGACATTCTAAATCGAATTTACACGCGAGGTGTGAAAGTTCATGCTCGCGTGTGGGAAACTCTAATCTCTCTCCTCGTTCTCATATTTATTAACGAGATTATTGTGACCGAGAGAAAAAAAAGCTGGATATAATTCCCCGTTAAATTTCCCGTCGGATAAATCAAGCCAAATTGCGAATTCGAAAATTCAATTCGCCCCAAAAAAAAAGTCAGCGAGTTTCACCGCGAAACTTTCGCAATTTTTTCCCCGACCAAAAGTTGTTACGCGGTGTACAGAATTTTCCGACTACTCGATAAACAATATTACTTAGCATTTTAATTGCATCCGGCGTTAATGACACGGACATATCGAGCGGGCGCGGTACGAAATTAATTTATTTTTCATCGTTCGTTATTCGTTTTCGCTTGGCCGCTACGCACACACCGCCATTTACGGGCTAATGGAAAACTATTGAATAATTAAACTGGACGCGTGCGCGCTCGTACGAGTTTATTGCGATAAATAAATCACGTTAGAATTTTCAATAGGACTCTAATTGCGCGAGCGCTTTATGTCCATTAAGAAGAGCTTTATTAACATAATTGCTTGTAACCACCTTTTTTCCCGCAACGAATTTTGTCTGTCTATAAAATATTTCTAGGCTAAGTCATTACCTCGTCTATTTTTTCGTATTACACTTGAAATTTATCTGAGCCTCGGACGAATTCACCGGGACACCTGTTGGCGAGAGCGAAACTCGCGATCCACATTTCCCTCGCGATGAAATCGCTCGGCACGGGGCCCTGAAAATTCGTTCGCGTTCTATCGATAATCTCGAGGAAACAAAATCCGAAATATTACACCGCTGAGAAAAAAAAGTGTAATCGAATATCGAGAACGCGGTATTGTTTATTGTACTATAAATCGGGAGTGATTGATTTACGAGTACGCGGTTTTACGAGCGTTTTGAATAACTTCGATGTTGATAGGAGGGAGTGAGAGAGAACAGCCAATTTGCTATATCTCGTCTCTCTCTCTCTCTCTCTCTCTCTCTCTCTCTCTCTCTCTCTCTCTCTAGTGATTCTATAACGCTATCTCGAGTACCCAGTCTAAAACGGGGTTAATACCCTGTTTACCGACTCCTACGGCTCTTATCGCCAGCAGTAACTTATGCGAGAGTCCTGCCAGAAGCCCGAACACGCTTCGACCACCGCAAACACAATAAAGAGAACTCGATCCCTTCCCCCTCTCCCCCCGCCGCCATCGAGGAACGTTCGCTCGAGATATATCGTCTCATTTCGAATTTTTCCGATCACGGTAACTGGCTCGAACTTGCGGGTAAACAGGCTAGGATATTAAAAGAAGAAAACTTTTTAATCAAACTTTTTTTCCTCCCTTTTTGAAATTTATCCATCGATTTACATGCGCGTAATGAACGTGTAACACGGATAGAATGAATTTTTAATTTTTCCGTCTCGCGAGAATATTTAACGACGAAGCTCGTTGAAAATCAAATCGATCGACTCGTTGAGCGATTGTTTGCTACAAAGGTCCCGTTAACTACTCGCGATTCATCTTACTCCTCGAGAGAAGCGAGAAAACGCGGTAACGGAAATCTGAGATGGAAAATGAGAGGAAAAAAATAGTGACACATACACACACACACACGCGTATACAAGGGAATTAGCATAACTCGTAATTATCTCGAACGAGGAGCGTAATTTCGACGTGTATAACTCTGTGAATTAATCGTTTCGCGGCTTTTAACGGTGCTCGCCGTTTATCGATCGGGAAAATTATCCGAGATTTTCCCCGCAGTTGGCTGTTTTGAAATCGCCAGTCGCGATTAATCGTGTCTCGAAGGAGAAATCGACGAACGTTTTTTTCTTCTTACGCCGATACAATGCGACAGACGAAACTCATTTTTCCGTTTTCATTTTTCCGAGTTTTCCGGAGGTGAAATTTTTTCCCGCTATGAATATTGCGATACGCTCATAAATCACAACGAGGGGCTACATTATGTTGTCATCGGGCGTTATTGAACTCGGACGCGAAACTCGCTAAAAAACAAAAAGATAGGGCACTCGTAAATCTTGGGCGAGTTTCGCGAGATTTTCCAGGAGTGGGGGAGGAAAAGTATAAATGCCAGCTGTCGACACAACATCGGTAAAGACGGTCATCAATAACCGATCGATCCTCCGAAGAAATCGAGTTGCGAAGAGAAGAAGAGAGAGAAAAAAGAGCGAAATAAATAATCGTTATACGCGTATTTTTACCAGGTGAGGTTTTTGCGCAACGCGAGATCGATTGTGTTGCGAGCAGAGGCAAGAAAAAAAAAGAAATACACTCGACTTACGTAAAAGCCTATTGAGCAACGAATATCTCGTGATCGATAACTCGAACGCTATTCCTCATTGTCTTCGAGCTCATTTTTCATCCGCGTGGAAGAAAAAAGTTTCGGAAAAAGTGAAACACTCGATTATAAGCCGCCGGAAGTAATATCGAAAACGGAATCACGATAATGAGGCCGCGAAATGGCGCGTTGTGTATTTGCACGGACGAGAAAAAGACGAGGCGAAGAAAAATATATACACGTCAATTTTCCATACAGTTATCTAATTACGGGTTGAGCGTCAATGCGGATTATATTACTACGGTGATTGCCGGTATATTCGCGATGATTGATATTTTTTTGTCGTCTCTTTTTTCTCGAGGCAATTACATCGCGCAACGGTACAGTTCGTTTAATCGAGGATGGAAAGAGAAGAAGTAGTCGAGTGGATATTCGTAATTCTGTCTTGAGGAATCGAAACGAAATTTGTTTAAGAAAATTTTAGGAACAACTAGAACTGTAGGTTGGAAAGATACATGAAAGTGAAAATTTTTAAAGTAGTAAAATATGAATTTTCTCTTGAAAATTGTTGACTTTGAAATAAACTTCCGAAATCAGAACGATCTAGAATTTCAAATTACAAATCCACAGACCTAACTCGGGACTTCCAACTTCGTTTAGGGTACATACGCAACGTCGAGTTTTAATACGGTCCAGTATATCTTGAGAATGACGCACAAAGCCACCATTTATCGTCTCTGAGTGCTTCGACTAGAACGAGAGAGAGAGAGAGAGAGAGAGAGGGAAAGACCACTCGAACATCTCCGTTTAAATAGAGGAGTGTAAACTGAATAGACATTAGACAGGAAGTGCATTAGTGGACGGGAAGAAGCAAGAGAAAGAGAAAGAGAAAGAGAAAGAGAGAGAGAGAGAGAGAGAGAGAGAAAATGAGAATGATGTAGAACTTTGACGATGTTTCGTACAATGTGTCTCTTTGAATGGCTAGCTCTCTTCGTGGGATTCTCACGATCCACCCCTCCCCTCCCCTCTTGCCCAACACGCACGCGAAATAGAACGAACGTGACGCTCTCGAACGAGACGCGAATAAAAGGGGATGAAGCGAGAGAGATAGAGCCGAGAGAGTCGTGAGGAAGAGCAGAAATAAATACCGGAATCCGACAAAAGGTACGCGATTCGTGACTCGAATCGAAAAACCTCGAATTTAATTTCCAGCCGCTAGGTGGAGGTAGAGAGACTTAAGTATTCTAATTTGCCGATCTGAATTGCAAATCATCGCGTGCCCTTGTCTCTTCAATTCCAATTAGGTTAGCGTTTCGTCGAACGAGTGGTAAAAATCGAATGTACGGAGGGAGAGGGAGATCGTTTTTGCATACGTCGTTCAATTTTCGCCTCTAATGAGACCGAACAATATCGTAATTAATAACGACTAACGACTATTAAGAGCTTTTCGACTTTCACGGGGACGTCTCTCTCTCTCTCTCTCTCTCTCTCTCTCTCTCTCTCTCTCTCTCTCTCT
This sequence comes from Goniozus legneri, assembly GCA_003055095.1. NCBI lineage: Eukaryota > Metazoa > Arthropoda > Insecta > Hymenoptera > Bethylidae > Goniozus > Goniozus legneri. The sequence continues at coordinate 66,974 of NCVS01000255.1, forward strand.
CTCTCTTCACGTCTCAGCGATTTTCATTTTCTCTCTCTCTCTCCCCTTTGCTTTTTTTTCACGGTGCTCGAGCAGTCGCATTATCATACGGGTACGCCGGAAATGCGATCATTACTAGTTCCGTTTCATAGAACCGTTTTTAAAAAAGAAAAAAAATGTATAATTTCACGGTTTCGGAGACAGCGATATGAAAAGAAGTAAAAATCTTTATCTCGATCGTTAAAAAAAAAAGAATTGAAAATTTGGTTGTTCGTGATTCGCAGGACATCGTCTTTGAAACGGGTCAGGGAACGTCGTAATGGGCTTTCGTGAAGAAAACATAGAAATAACAAGAACGTAATGCAAACGAGAGGAAACGGTACCAATTTCGATTTTAACGAGACTCTTGGGCTATTTCAGAATTACCGTGAATTCTTTTGTTGATGAAAATATTTCAAAATGTACAACATAAAAGTTATTTTTGTTCGACACGCGACTCAGCCGTTTTTGATTGAGCAATGGAAAATTCTAATAATTCGATGTAAATCGTTGGAAGGAGGCTAAAATATTCAGAATTTGACTGGGCTAGGGTTTATTCTGGGACACCCGATATATTTTTTTTATCGTATGCAAGAGAGAGGGAGAGAGAGAGAGCGCGAAGGCACATAACCCAGAAAAGAAGTTTCAATTCCCGGGGTTTGCCCGAACAAAAGCCCCCGCAACTTGATATTAGAACAGAGAGAAGCGAGTGAGAAGTTCGGAAAGCCGAATTGCAAAAACTGATTCCACCCCAAGTTAAATCGAAATAGCTTTTCCGCGAGTTTTAAGTGGTTCGAGCAGCCATCTCGATTCTCGGGTTGCAATAACCAGAATTAGGATTGAATATTCAATTATGCCCGGTTGCATGAAATTTATGATGATTAATTTCATTCGCAATTCCATTCCCGAAAAAAATTCAAATTCATTTATTACGCGGTAAAATTATTCCGAAATTAACTCGGAAAGCAGACATCAGATTTCGGAGCCCTCGAGCAAAACATCGAAACTCCCCGAAGCGTAAAACAAACGAACAACGATATTCGAAGGAAGCACCTCGCCACGTGGTGGGTCGTCACGTGAGCGCGACCTCTGTAAACAAAAAATTGGAGAAGAAAGACCGAAAACGGTACTAATTACGAATCATAACCCTCGATTTTCTCTTCCCCTTCCGCGAAGTTCATGAATTATTTAAAAATCGTTTCGCAAGAAACGAGAGCGTTTGGTGCTATCGGGAGGATCTCGAATTCGTTGGAGTGGAAAATTGGCTCGTTTTGATGCGCTCCCTGAGATAATTAACGAGGAACGAGATCGTGAGGGAGAGGAGTGCACGCGCATCTCGCGATTAACGCAAACGTCTCATTCCGCGTTTTATTTTTCCGGAATATGTGGGACAAGTACACTCCGAACGGTAGCGAGCATCGATCGGGCCGACGGATAAGCGACACGCGAGCGAGCCGAGCGAGTGGGAGTAGAGGACATTTGTCGCTCGATACGCGCACCGATAACGCGAGCGCGAAAGCAAAAGCTCTCCTCTTTCTCCGTCCTCTCGATGTTTTTCCTTCTCCTTTTTACAGTCACGGTATCGAAGCGAAATAATAAACACGCCGGTAACTCGATGCGATACTCTCGATAAACCTTCAACGAGAACCGTCGAGCAGATGTTTTCCTGTATTCCGGATTATTTATCCGAACATCTCCAATTTATTTTCACATCTGAGCGTATCTGGATTGTTATTATATTACATATTATTGCGAACGTAATATGAATTTTCCAGAAAGGAACGACGGAGAGATTGAATATAAAAAATTTGCGAGATGTACTTGGTTGAGATTATATTTGAAGTAAAGTTCATTTGAAAAATGAAAAAAAGCTGGTTGATAAAAAATTTGTTTTACGACAAATAAAGACGAGATTAAATTTTCTGTCATCCGCATCGATTCTTCACATTGTTTTTAATTTGGAAAGCGGATAGATAAGCGAGCTTTGTGCTCGAATTCTCTCTCGATCCTCCCCTGGGTCTTTTTTTCGCTTAAAACAACGACCCGGAACTCGTCAGGTGCGTCGGACGTTTATGCTCTTCTCTCTCTTTCGCTCGAACGAAGCTCCAAACGATGACTCCCAGTCGTGTATTATCTTTAGAAAGTAGCAATAAACCCCGAAACGTCAATACAGCAAAATGGCATTTCGTTTATTGAAATCAACGGTTATAGTTGACAATGTTGGTCACGGAATAAGGTTAAACTCACAGACGAGTAACTTCTAGAAATAGAGAGAGAGAGAGAGAGAGAGAGAACAAACTCTGAACACACGCGATTCAGAAACGAGATTCGACCATTCTCTTGAATTACGATACGAGATTAGTATAATTCGCCGTTCGCTTTTCACCGAATAACGAGATAAATTATGCATGTTGAGCCTGTGCGCTTTTTCAACATACTCGAACGGGGGGGAAGGGGGGTTCGAGTATTACTCTCCCCCTCTCCCGGCTCCCTTTTGACTTTCATGACGACTCGGAACTCGTCAGGTGCACCTGACGTTCCGTACGAACGGGCTGCAACACTGCCACGGTAAATCTCCAAGTTAATCCAAACTGCTATGTGTAACGCGGAAGATATTACGCAGCGAAATTTATATTACACGAGAATAAAAAATATAATAGGATAAACGTATCTTATCTATCCTATTAGCATACGGGATTCTAGTTTGGCCAGAGTGGGAGAGAGAGGGAAAAATCGAAACAACGCGGGTGTATCTGGACGATTTATCTGACGTGGAAAAACAAGATGAAAAGCACTCGAGATGAGAAATCGTCTGACGCGCGTGGGTCTTTTCAAGTTCCGCGGAGCGACAGCAGGCGAGTGGAAAAGTTCACAATGGGTATTCCCCGGCCCCTCGGCCCCTTCGGCGGGGTCGGGACGATTATTCGCCGGCAGGTACGAAACACAGCGGGACGCCATTGTGATCTCCGACAACAATCGATTCCGCAATTCGAGACTGTAGATCTACTCATCTCCGGACCACCGTGATATCTTCTCATCTTGCCAGAAAATCAACCGAATTGGTAATTCGAGACAAAGAGAAATTCTCGAATTTTTAATCGACCGTTGGAGTATTTATAAAGGAATTTCATTTAGATAAAATACATCCATAAATAGCGTTACTAGTTATCTCCATCTTGCAGAAAAATTCAAATTATCCGATACAATTTATAATAATAAAAGGTCGATTAACATGTGACCTGCAATTTACAGGGTAAAAAAAATTGGTATGAAAAAGATTCCGAAAGAATTTTCAATAGATGGATCGGATTGAAATTTGTGATCGACGTTTTAAATATTTATACGCAGGAATTTCCATTAAGCAGAATTTTAAACGGAATTCGAAGAGTCGATAGATTCGAAAATTTTTCCATTCATCGCTCGTGTGTACGTATTTCTCTCGCGGGACTTGAGTCAATACTGCAAGAGAGATACCGTCACGGTATTCCGATGACTCTCTCCTCCGTCGTTACTTCGTTTCTCCTTTCTCGAGAATAAAGATGGATGAAAAAGAGCAATTGCCAACGGTAATGGAAATTTATCATTCGACATTAGCACGGTTAACAAGTGAGACACACGTCGATGGGATGAATCGAGCGCGTGACTCACCGATTATGTTTCGTGCAAAAGGGCAAAGGAGCGACCGAGAGAGAAGTAAAACTTTATCTATTAATCGAAGTGAAACGCGGCTTTGACGATTATTGACATCGCCGGAAGCCGATAGAGAAAACGAGACGCAGACGTTTTCCCGTTCTCACCGTTAATTATCGATTTTCGATTTTTTCTCCCTTCTTTTTTTAACACGAGGTTTTGACTTTTCAACCACTCCAGAAAACCGTGGAATCGTGTTTTCGATCGCGTAATCAGATACGGCCGTCACCTCGACGGGGCGGGGGAGGGGAAGTAAAAAAAAAAGAAGAGGAGGGTCTATCGAATTTCAGAACCGAGTAACTCGATCTCCCTTTTGCATTGAGTTGTTATACCACTCGCCCTTCTTTTGCATTCCTGCATCACTCGTGAAAAATGATTAAATTCGACGGGAGCGGGATTAGCAAGACGAAGGAAATCCAGAAGTTATTTTAAAAATCAATTCTCGTATTTCTCTTTCCACGTTTCTTCCTCTGTGCTCTCGAATTCGGTTTCGTGTTACCCGAAAGGAAAGAGAGAAAGAGAAATTGAGTTGTATGTCGAGCGACATGTAAATAATTTATCATCGACAATTCCATTACGAGAATCGAAAAGTTAAATAAAGAGGGGAAGAGAAAAAATATGTCGGTCTCGAAAAACACATTAAAAACATGGATTATTATTCCCGGAGTCTATTGTTCGCGAGTGCCACGATTGCATATTCATCGCGTTATAACGTATCGTGTTGCCAGCCCTGTATGTATGTGTACGTGGATATTATACATGTACCGTTAAGAAATGCAAAATCTACGATTATACGTACTTCCGGTACCTGAAACAACCGGTGGAGGGGGTTAAGAGCACCCGGTAATTACGAAACTCTTTTATCGACGTGTGAATATTTTTCTTTTTTTTATCGCCTTTAATAACGTCCTAATGGCGAAATTCGAATTTTTATTGCGTTAATAAAAAAAACCAACTCTCGTGAGAGTACAGTTTCTCCCCAAGTATTTGTTTCTTTTCTTTTTTTTTCCACGAATCGTTACCGATTTTTACATTTTGTATTAAAGAGAAAAAGCTGAAAGAAAAATTTCTGGTAGTTTTTTTTAATTGCGCGATAAAGCACCTCCATATATTCTCCTCCTGCTCTTTTATGTTTGGCAAAACTTGCCGTAACAACAGAATCGATCGACTGTCTTTCTCTCTCTCCTCCTCTTTCTCTCTAGCAATACCCCTCTCCCCCTCTCCCCACTTCTCTGCTCATCCTTTATGAAACCCACTCTACCCCATCGTTCGCGAGATGCTCAAGAGATAGACATTTACATTCAGAGTGCTTTTGTTGGCCCCCTTCCCTCTCCCATCGCATTACAACTTAAACGTATCTCTGTCGTTTTCCTGATATACCCTCTTCCCTCTTTCCATTTTCCTATACACCGTACACTCGGAGCGACGAAGGGATGAAATAAGTATAATGCACAATGCAAGAAAAAATATGAATAGGCTACGCGAAAAATATAAAATTTGCGAGAAAACTATCCAGCGAAACTTTTGCGCAAAGTTGCGCAAGCGGGACGGAATAAAAGGAGCTGGCTAATCAGCTGATCGGGATTCTTAGAAAATTTTTTTGCCCAGTCTGTATATTTCGATCGTGCGGAACTTTGGCGATGGTGGGGCCTTTTTCTTGCGTGCGTCGGCGCAATTTCGCTTCGTATGCAATTCTAATCGCGACCTCGTCGATTTCCATTCGCGACTCCCCTCCCGGTCGTTTGTAATAAAACTAACCTCGAATTCGGAAAAGTTTTGCCGTAATACGGTTAATTAGCTAGACTTCGAATCGTTACCGGAGAAAATCCAGCGAGGAACAACAATGTTGGTAAAAATATGGGCTTCGAAGAAGAAAAAAACCTCGAGCGCATGCAATTAACCCATTTTGCGCGAGCCGTGCAGTCGTAATTAATTGATTAATTGCGAGTCATTGCCGTGAGAAGTGCGGGCGAAGGTCCGCTCTCCGCGCGAATCGGAAAAGTCATTGTTGAAAAAACGCTTGACTATAAAAAAAAAGGAGCAACTATATAGAAGAGGAGAAAAAAAAGATAGCAACAATTACACGTGCGTTACACATATTGCGTTACAATAACGACTCGTTGTTCTCCCTTTTTTTTCTCATCTCGCGACACACGCAACTCCCCGGATGATAATTAATGTCTTTTTTCATTTTCAGCTGTCTCTCTAGCGGCGTGACGTCACAGCACGAGCGCTCTCTCGAGCGTGAATCGCCGAGAGTTTTGAAAAAAAAGAGAGAAGAAAACGTAACGAGAAGAAAAATCATAATTCGTTGTTTAGTAACAATAAAAAAAAAGGAAGGGAAGAAAATGAAAAGAGGAAAAAAAATTCTTGCGAACGTTTTTAATTACAGCGTTGGCTCTCGACGAGAAAGGAAGAATAATACGGGACGATCAATAAACGTTGTTATTCTCTCGTTTTGCACAAATTACATTACATTGTCCTTTGTGCCGCGATTCTTATCTCATGATGGGGGAAGAGAGAGAGCGGTGTTTACGCTCATTGCCGATCCCACGCAATTAAAAACGCGGTTTTGAAACGAGCTCCTCAAAATAGAGTAAAATAATATCGAGAGGGTTTTTTTTTCGATTCGTCCCGCTCCAGCGATTTCGCAATAAGCGCGCGTTTTAATAATTAGCCGAGGATTTAATGTACTTTAATTTTGTTTATAATACGTTAATGTATTGACAGAATAAACCGACGTACGCTATCAAAACGAATCTGAAATTTCAATTAATAATTCAACGGGAATCGATACAAGAGAAAATTACAACCGCAATCTCGATTGAAAATATCCACACGTCGGTAGTTTCGTCATCCTGACGTCGCGTAATCTCACTCGTACGCAGAGGAGGGAGAGATGGGAGTTTTCTAATTAACTGCCTACCGGGATCGTTATCGCGTTATCCGTCGAATTTGCCGCGCACGAAAATCGGAAATCCCCCATCAAAGTGACGATTAACGAGTTTCCGCGGCTCGTTACCGCGTTCGTGATTGCCCTCGCTCGCTCTCCTTTAATTGTTTCTCCACGTTTTACAAGACCGAAATTCCTCGTGGAACCATCGGGGCAAACGAAAATAAACACGCTGTGGCCAGGAGATTTTCCCGAAGTGTGATTCTTCGAATAGGTCCAAAATATCGTAAGCTCTCCACGGTAGCCACCGTTTCGTCAACAGAATTCATTGTCGCGGTCGTATTATGAGAGAAACAGGAGCGAAACGGTTTCCCAAGTCCTACGAGGATTTCCGAGACTGCCAGCGATTTACCGCCGACGTGCCAAGACAAAACGAAACTTTTCGTGGTCGTATTTCACTCTCCTCCCGCTAGCATTGTCTCCCGCGAAGTGGGCCTCCGTCGTAACGAATTGAATAACTTTGGAAAATATAAAACTCTCGCACACGTGTTACCCTACACGAGGTTGTTGTAATTCTCACGAGTGGGAAGAAAAAGAACTCGTTATTCGATCTGGCCGATGCTTGTAATTATTCCGGAGAGAGATTCGAGTTAAATTATTACGTCGTTAACTATCGAAAGGAGGGTGTGGGGATGTAAAAATAAAAGAGGGAAAAACGAGGAGAATTTCCGTGACGGTAGAGAATCATGACTGGCCGGACGATTATAGCAACAGATGTCCCGTGTCTACCTGACCGTGATGCTATAACGTGATGGGATGAGAGAGAGAGAGAGAGAGAGAGAAAGGAGGATTCTATAGAGCGGAAATAGAGTGGGAGAAAAATCTAATGTACCTGTACACTCCGCCCCTCCATCGTTAACTAACTCGAAAACCGGTTTTCAACCCCACCCAGCATCTCTCCTTCCATTTCTCACTAAAATCAGGTGGCCGTACACCTCGCGAGATGAAATAAATGAAAAGATTTTCGATGAAAAACGTTGGTGAAGAAAAATAAAGAACGGAAATGAAAATTTGAAGCTACTAAATATTTTGTTCAATAAAGTGAATTATTAGAATGAAAAATATTATTTAGGATAAAATAATTTATCTGAATAATTTAATAATGGAACTGTTCATTTTCATTTCAATAAATTAAAAATTTTTCCATTTTGTTTTATCGCTCCTGTTCTGTACAAAAATCTCACCCGAGAGGGACATTTATGAATAGTGAATAAATGAATGTTTATGAATCAGGGGTTGACTTTTACTCTTTTTTCTCCTTCGATTTAATGGCACTCTCGATTCGCGAAGCGGGAATAATACGGCATGTCGCGAGGTAATTTTCTTACGTTACACAAAGCGGATGACTACGACGAACGGCGGCCTTGTTCGCCAGTAACGAGCTGTCAACGGTACATCATTCGCCATTTCGCCGATGACTTTTCGTTTCGCGCGATGAAAATAAATAAAAACTGAACCGCCGGAATTATTCATTCGGGGAGAGGCGCGCTTTTCCGTCTCGCGCCGAGCTCGACTTTAATGAAAGCGAGGAAATGCAATTTTATTCACTTCGGGACGAGAAAAATGACTCTGTGACGTACCGAAGGAAGATTAGATGAGAGAGAGAGAGAGAGAGAGAGAGAGAAATCCACTCGAGAATTCTCGCTCACCGCGCCCTTACAACTTTTCTCTTGTACGCGTCGAGCTCGAACCGCCACATACGAAAGAGCGAAACCACAAAACGCCCGTGAATTCGAGGTCGAGCTCGTTTTGTGCCTCGTTTACCGACTCGAAATGTCGCACGATTTTTCTATTCCCGTTCTAATTCCTTTTCACCGTAAATCACTCGAATTATACCTATTGAATTTTATTCCCAAAGAACACAATTCTCGAATTGGAGAAACAGTTATTTCGAAATTCCTCGACTAGTAACAGCAATTTATTATAATTTACATAGCATGATTTAGAAACCGAGAATTCTTCCGGGTTAGATTGAATTCTCTTCTATATTTTTTTCTACGGCCTTGTGGATGAAAAATTGAAAAAGTTAACGATACGGTGATTCGTGATAAATGAAGAAAATTCCGTTTCAAAGTGATAAACTTTGTGAAATATCATTCGCTAATGGAAGAAATTTTTCATTCGGTAAATTATTAACGCAATAACAAGCTCATAAAATATTAAATTTTTATCGATCGTGAGATTTCAATCGTGTTTGGAACACGAAAAAACGGTTCATTTCGATGGACACCATTGCGCCATTGGCTCGTCCTCGCCGTGGTTATTTCAGTCCGCGAGGGAAAAGAAATTAATGGCTCATTGAGCGAACATGATTTCGAATAAAATCCAGCTGTAGCAACGCTCCTCAATATTCTTTCCTTCCCGTGAAATTTTCCACGTCGGTTCTAAGAGTTTCGTTTCATCTCGACAAGATGGCGCCACCAGCCATTATGATAAGCCGTAGGAACGAGATGTGGAAAAAAAAAGAGCCGAGTAGTAACGTTTACACACAATCCTACGCGATTTGTTCTCTCGTCTCGAATTCTCACTATTCGATTAATGAATGACGCAATATCAATCAAGAGTAATTCGAATTCCACGTTGACGATACATAAATCAACGGCAATTTCAATTTGAATCGCCGTTATGACGCAATCGAATCAATTTTACAAATAATCCCTGTCGAACGAAAATTTACATCATCACGAATGGCTATTCACCGTCGAATGCGATATTTTTACAGTTCTCACTCTTTCACGTTTCACTAACATCACATCTTATTCCAATATTTTTTTTTGTTTAATTGGGGAAATTAATGAGAAGAAAATGGTCCAAGCGAAATTGTCGACTTACCGGCGCAGCTAGGCAGGTCGACAGAACGTAATCCAGCTTAAAACGGGGGAGCACGTGCAACTTGCGCGCCGTGCACACGCGGAAAAAGCGGAGGCGGCGAGTTGACCGGCCGCGAATCTAAAATAAAATTCACCACGCTGACAGAGAGCCGCGTACACAAATTTTAATCCGGCACAGTGGACCAACGATATCCCGCGTTTGGTCGAGTTACGATACGTGATAGGGTTAATCCGTTCTTGGCACTGTAATTCCCTTTTCGTGTCAATCACGAGTTCACTTTTTCGACGAGAAAAAAAGAAGAGAAAAATATCCCTCTTTTTTCGATAAACACTTACTTTGAATCACTGAAGGTCTCGACTCCCAAGTCGAGAATCCCGTGTAATCCTTCCGCTCCGGTATTCGCGAAACGCACTCTGTTTTTTTTTCTAGGTTATGTCGAGGCAACGCCACTGGTTGGCATTGGCGCTCGTCGGCATCAATGAAAATACTCGCGGCTCACAAAATCTTTGGGTGGTGCTCGAGTTTTTGGGGCTCGCTGGCTCTAAAAACTGTCGAGTTTTCGCGATAAACAATTAATTCGCACGATTAACGTCGCGCACGGTACGACGGTCGGCGCGAAAATGATTCGGCGACCACCGGTTCGAGGCTCGCACCGGTGGTGGGGATGAAAGAAACATGGCGGGGGCCGCTACGGTGGGAGGCGAAAACGTGCGCGCGCGTTCCCCAATCGTCGGGGTAGGGGAAGGAGTAAAACACGGAATAAGGTGGTGGCGAATCGTTTGTTGTCTCTTTGAGAGCGTGTTTCCCATCCCGCGCTAAATGCTCCGTTTATTAACGTTGTAATTTTACGTCTATTTTGCGCCTAAGAAGACTCGCGCGCGAGCTTATGAATTCAAAATCACAATAATTCAGGGAGGGTGGAAGTTTGCGAGCTCGGGGCTGATACGAGTTTGTTCCCGGCCACACCGGGCTATTTAATTAGCGGTAACGCGAGTATAATTTTCGCGATAAATCGCGGATCTCGAGATGTACGATATCGACTTTTGAGTCTAACTGAGATCCAATCGTAAGCGGTTTATAAACTGAAAATAAAAATTTGTTGAAACTAATATTTACTTGAAAATATATAAATAAACAATTTGTTTGATAGAACAAATTATTACTCAAAATAAAGAAATACTGTTTAAAACAAAATTAGTATTTTTAACTCAAACAAATTTTAGTTGAATGTATCTGATATTTATTTTAACGTATGTAAATAAAAATCAATTAAACTCAACAAATTTTTATTTTCAGTGTAGCTTTACTAGCTTTGAATCTCGTGTTTTTATCTCGAATTGCAGTCTAATTCTCTCTTTTGACTTGACAAAGTTGAGATCCTTTCAGTTTTTCTCAACTAGAATATCACTAAAATTAGTTTCAACTTCTCGTGAGGAGTCTCTTTTGGAAAGAAGAGACGGAAAATGAATGAGAGAGAGATGACAGCAAGGGCTATTATTAGTTTTTCACGGCACCTGGGGGGTAGAATTTTAGTAAGCCCGATCGAATATTTGGCGAGGCTGGGTGAGTATTTACGCGACCTTGGAGTGCTCGGGAACTCGCGCTAAACGACTTCTTTATTAACGCTGGCAATTCCTGATGCTAGCGTGGAGGGGAAGGGGTACAGAGGAAACGGCCTTTACGCTCGTTATGAATTCTAAATCGCGTTAATTGAACCCACTGGAGGAATCTTTCCGCGATTCTAAACTACGTCACGTGTGTGACGGTTGAAAGAAAATTGGCGAAATTGAAGCGCGAGGACGAATTAGGATTATTAACGAGATTGCTAAAAACGAGTCTTGCGGAAACGCTGGCTAAATAAACGGGAAAACAAAGTTTTCTCGGAGCCAATTTTGACTTTCTCTGCAGTCGGCGGCGATTTTCATTGGCGGAGAAGAGAGAGATATTGTTTGTTTCTGCTGTGAGCACATGCAACGCAGACGATGTAAATTTTAAACATTTTGATAGAGGGACCAAGAAAAGAGAGAAACGAGGAACATTAGTTCGAATAGCGAGCGAGTGTGTATGTGTGTGTTATTCGTGTCGATCGGCGGGCAACATGTGCCGGGAGAAGGAAGGTGGTAGGGGGAGGAACGAGTAAACACGGTTATTGAGTTTCAAAGTACAAAAGTAAACGGCGCGCACCCTCTCTTTGCCTCCCTCCACCCCACCTCTCTCTCTCTCTCTCTCTCTCTCTCTCCTCTCTCTCTTCATCCCTTTCCACTCTCGAGTGTATTCTTCGTCCTGCGCGTGTATACCGCCCCCCCATTTCGAATTACAACTCGAGATGGAACTCCCCACTCTATTTCACCCACTCGATCCGCCATCTTGCATAATAAAGGCACTGGAAATAACGAGAATACAAACCCGGGACTAAAATGCGAAATCGCTGATTCCACTTTCTTCCAGGTAAATATTTTTGTATTATAAAACATTCTAAAATTTCAAAACTCATCTAAGTTCGGAGTAGAGTCTCGGTGACAGGTTAACGTGAAAAATGAGAGCTAACCAATAAACATAAATCATGATATCACAAATGGAACTGTCGGTAACGAATTGACGTCTCGCGTCAATTCTCTCTCTCTCTCTCTCCTTCTTTTTCACCCTGTCACTGACGGAACGTGCGAAAGCTAAATATTCACAGTTCTCCTAGCAGTTCGAATTTGTAAATTATCGCCCAGTCACGTCGAACGTTACATTAATTGCATCGAAACAATCCAAATGTAACAAAACGAAACCTGTATACGAAAATAACGTAAAAATAAAACGAGCGTTGAATTTACCGAGGACATAAAAAAATTGATTTATTCCGAAATAACTACCTTACTGATATTTATTTATTTCCCGACGGGTTCGAGGACCCGCGAGGAGAGCGAGTCCAGAGGTGAACGAGGAAGGGGGAAGGAGTCTACTCGAACGAAAGAAAACACCTAGAGAGCCCCGAGGGTGCGAGAAAAGAGAAAGAGGGAAGGGGAGGGGGGTGTTTTATGAGATTTCGAAATGATAACATTAAATATGGCCGTGTTTATTTATCGCTGGTGAGAAGTACACGGGGAGGGTGTAGGATTTTCAGTTTGTTTTAGAAATATTCCGAAGAGAGGGGGGGGGGGGATTTATATCGTGTAAATAACTCCGACATCTGTTGGCCCAGATAACGAGGAATGACGGACCAAGTGACAAGGGGTTGGGAAAAGATAGTTCTATATCGTGCCAAAGAGTGAGAGGGAGAAGAGGATTAAGATTAGTCATGTTTCATTATAAATACGATGACTCTCAGGACTCGTGATTCGGGTTTATCTTCTAGGCGTTCTTTCTTCTTCTGCTTCGCGAGAGCGAGCGAGGCCGATCGGCCTCGCACGTCGTTAGCATTCCAGCCCCGACGAAGAAAGGGGAGTGAACCCACGAAATGACCGTAAATGGTCTCGAGCTCCATTAATGAACTTGTCAAAAAACTTGACGCACTGCCTCTGACAGAAGGTTGAAAAAAAACTCGGAAAGAGAAATAATATCGCGGGATCGATAATACCGCTCGAGAAAAGAAGCAGAAGAGGGGCAAGGTCGAGTCCGGTGTTCGTTAACTCGAGGGGTCAATCGAAAGAAATCAGGGGAAGGTCTGATTTATCTTTTCGCGACAAAAATTCTCGGGCAATTAAAATTGATTTACTCGGGGAGAGAAACGCAGAATGGATCCATTGTCAATGGATTTTCTCTTATTCTCGTTCGAGTTTAAACGCTAATGCGCTACGGCATCCGGATGTCGCGGACCAAGTGGGTCGTCGAGCAATTAACGCCGAAGACTATGAAAAGAGGGAAAATGAGGTTTCGCGGGTCTCAATGTGTCTACTCACGTTTGTCTCGATGAACGTTCTTTGTCGGTTGTTTGCCAAGCCAGCGTTTGCTTACCTGAAATTGATAAAAGAGTATTTTTAATGGATTTAATATGAAAGAGATTGCCTGTTCTTGGTCTCTTTTACTTCCATATTTATTGCGTATATCTCTTTTCTCGAAAAATAATTTCGTACGGGTTTTACAAATATGACAAAACTCGGGCGAGTAAAATGGTACACATAAACTCGAGTGCGCACAGGAAATCAGAAACGGAGAAAGTGCGAAAGTGGAAAGCTGGATGGCTCGTTTCACGGTCACGCGTGCTGAGTGATGTAACACGTGTACCACACGCTCGGCTCCCGACGAGCGCGAACCGGCAACCATTTTTCACCGCTCGACTGGTTCCTTTGTAATCAATCTCATTATACAATCGAATGTTTCCGATAACAAATTTTTTCCTCTATTCATTTTTCATTTTTCAATTCTCGCCGCGTTCCTATGTAATCGTTTTCGTTACAGTCGGATTTTCAGATTACGAATTTCTTTTTTATCGAATCGATCATCGCCGGCGTGGCCGATTGGAATTTTATTTTCAAACATTTTCTGCGCAAACGAGCTCTGACCGCCCACGCGAGAATTAAACTCGCGCATTTCGCTCGACGAGATGTTCTTTGTCGTTGCATCTCCACCCAGGCTCGATATTTTTTTCCCTCCTTTTTTTTCTATCTCCTTTCATATTTTTTATTACCGCGGAGCTGAGATAACGCCAAGTCAAACTCGATCGCGTTTATCTCACGACTTTTAGACGCCCGGCCACGTCGTCGAGACAATCGAGACGAAGTCACCGTAGGATCTTTATTGCGCGTTAAAAAAATATCTTAATGTCGCGTATAACGAGAAACTATAGCCCGGTGATATAAATTTGTTTATAAAACGTCGATAGGAAACACGAAACGAGATCTCGAGTTTAATGCTTTACCGAGAAAGAATTATCGTCTAGTAAAAATATTTATCTATTCCACTAACGATCAGTCAAATATTCACTCACTTTTGACTTCGAACTTTCGTTTATAGTTTCCATGAATAACATATTCTACGAAACGAAATTTAAATTAATTTAATTCATAGTGTGGTTATATATAGAACACTGGCACTAATTTGACGAGGCAATTATTTCAGAATAGTCGAATTACAAACCGCAAAAATTCATTTTTCGTGATTTTCATAATTTTTTTTTCACCAAGACAGATCATAATTTTGGCGTGACTGATCGAATCCCAGCCACCTCCTCGCTCCGCGCGCTGGCAATTCATTTCTGACGGTGAAAACCGATGCTGACAACCGGAAATGGAAAGAGCGAGGGAGAGAGAAAGAAAGAAAAGGTGCAAATAAAAAGAGGAACAAACTAAAAGATCCATATATTCTCACTTGATGGATGGATCCTGGCGAGCTCGTTTAGTTTAAGCGATGAACGCGTCCAACTAACTGCGCGATATAATAAAGCGCGGGGTGTGTTTAGAATTTTCCCACCCCCCTAACACCATTTTTTGCGAGAAAAACGAAGAATATAATTCAAACATTTTTTCTCTCTCTCTCTCTCTCGCTCTTCGGGATCGATATATCAGATCTATATAGTTCAACGATGAGACTGCGAGCGAAATGCACAAAAGAACTCGTTGTTCGACACGAATCTCGATCGCATAAACTCGATTCTCGATCGAGATGAGAGAGCCGCTGATGTTTTCGCTACGTCACGTTTCGTTCGAATTTCATCGCGCGAATGAATTCAGCGCGCGGTATCTGTCAAAATTTCGCATCGAAAGGAGCGTGAAATATCGAACGAGATTTGAATTGAAACGATTTCATTAATTCTTTGTTACTCGTATTTTACGTTACATTTTGTATTAGTGTTATTATTTTTTTCGAACAAATACATTGTACACGAAAATCAATATCCATCTACCCTTTTCGAACGAATTTCAGTTTAACGTCGAAACTTTTCCCGCGCTGGAAAAATTCCTCAGTCAATTTCCTCAAATTCATAATCTAAGAATAGACGAAAGCTCTCGACGCGAGAAAGAAGCGATAATTTTCCCATTCCGGGAGGGAATTTTCACCAAAAGTCGCGCAATGAAATTTAATTGTTCGGAATGCGGGCCCGTGAAATCGAGACTAATTACGCAACCCTCGTTAGAGCTCGACGGAAGTTTCCCGGAGTATAAACTGCAAAATAATGGGGGAGGGGAAAAAATAGGTGGGGAGAGACGAAGAAGAGTCTCTTTTTCTATTTTCGTTCTCTCGCTTGTTAAAAGTAAAGTCCAACTCGATTATAACTTCTTCTTCCCCCAGCCCCGCGCTCTCTCGGAAGGTTTTATATTATACGCGAGTCTTAAAACATCCTATTATTTAGTTAAAACGTGATTCACCCATCCATCGTGGAGCGATATTGTGCCGCGAGAAACAAGAAAGTACTCGAGGCCCATTGTTCTCGATAGCGTTTGTACAAACCGACATTATGCGCGAGGCAGGAAGTTATAGAATCGGAAAAATTTTTCTTGATTGTTATTCCTCGCCATTGTCGTTCGTATAAATCGAGAGAAGAAAAAACACAAGCTTCGATAAATTTTTCCTCTCTCTCTCTCTCTCTCTCTCTCTCTCTCTCTTGCCACGAGTTTTTGTTTCGAGCGTTACCAGCGATTACCGAACGCTAAATTCGACTCCGCGCGTGTTAATTCCGTCTCACCGGAAGCTACGTCGGAAAACGTTGTTGGAAAAGCGCTGGGTGTTGCAATAAAACTTAATACGGCCCAGGGACCCCCGGAAAGTTTCGCGGCATTTGAATTTCATGTCGATTCATAAATTTGATTTTCACAACTGCGGAGAACTCCCGGGGCGAGATAGGGAAGCGAAGGGAGGAGGGGGGTGTTTTATAAAACTTTAATTTCGTCGGAGAATATAACCATAGCTGAAAATCGAGAACTCATTTTCTTCGCCAAAAGGGAATTCATTTGTCGCGTTCGTTCTCTCTCTCTCTTTTTTTTCTCTTTCTACGAACGAAACGAACGCTCGCGTGCACGGCGGAGGTAAAAAAGGAATCGGTAATTAGATTACCGTCGACCGCGAAAACAAGCGGCCGCGCCAACCCGGTCGCGATTGAATAATTTTATCGAGGGTAGAGAGTAAAGAGAAATAAAAATAGGCCGAGTTTTCTGCATGAAACGGATAAATAATCTTAATTGGCCGCAGATTCGCCATCTTAATTGCTTTGATAATCCGGGCTCTCGTACGAAATCGAAGAGAGATTCGCTCGCATTTTTGTCCTCCATTTTTATTACTCGCACTCCTCTCCCGATCGATCGGCTATCCGCGAATACGATCGGTCGGTGAGACGAGAATGAAATAACGAAACTCTGGAATTAATTTTGTTCTCCCCGAGCGAAGTAAATTCTCCGTTTTATTTACACTTATTTATATTTAGTATCGTCGAGTGCGCCAACAAGGCGGAAAATAGAAGAAAACGTGAAAAGGAAATCCGAAAAGGGCTTAAAGACACACGGAAAGAAAAGCGGATTGAAAACATTTTTTTTCCTTTTTATTCTTGCGCTAGACTATGTTACTCATTTGGGAGGTCCATTGTGCGAGCGGGGATTTTCCGAAAAGGAATTTTCCCGATTACCCGGAGCACCAAAAGAGACCCGATTAGGCTCGACGACTTCAAGCCGGGCTTTTCCACCTTTCTCCCTCGTTTTGCTTACACGCGCGTAAACGACCGATTTTCCAGCCTATTGAAGAAAATGAATGTAATCCCGATAAAGGAGACCTTTTGTGAGCAACTCGAGCGATCTCGAGTAATTAACGAAATATTTAAATACTCGAGATAAATTATTTCAAATACGAGAAAAGTTTATACAGCATATTTCACTGTACTATATACATTTTTGTATAGCACAGTCGAGTTCCTCCGATACTCGTCCCGCGTATAACTCAAACTACTAATTACTTATGGCGATTAAAAGCCCACAAATCGCTCAATAGTCGAATCGAATTTCGGGCTTACGAGCTTCAAATTCGAGTCACGTGCTGGTCTCGAGGAACCCGAACGAAGGGGGGGGGGGATTGATTTCCCCCCCGTCCCGGATTTTCCTTAATTCGCGTCCAGGACAGTATGAAGTCGGAGTGGGTAAACGGCTTAATTGCGCTGTCCCGAGACCTCCCAGCACCTTTTCAACCCCTACCACCCCCACCCATCGTACCGCTCTAATCCGGGCTTGTTTAGCGCGGGGGCTCAAGTTATCTCAACTAGTTAAGTCCGGAGTTAAGTTTTCGAAGGCGTACGCGAGAGCACACGACTCTGTGGATGCACCTCGTAAATCTCGTCGCGTTCTCGCGCGAGTTCGTAGAGGGGGAAAGAGAGGGGGAGAGGGGCAGAAGGGGGTCAAGTGTTCGTGGATGACTCGAGGTGGCCCGTTTCGAGAACACTCGAGTCGTTCAATAGAAACGACCGAGTCCGGTTCTGTGTTTGTTATTCCTAAAAATGAATATGTAATTCATAAAATTTATTTCGAAATGGAAATTCTTTTATCGCAATAATACGAAACGAAAATATACAAACGGAACGTTCTGGTTATCGTAGGTCGATGATTTATCGAGTATTCTTCGTAGCGATGAAAAAACGTAATTTTATACGGAATTCTTTTCTATCTATCGGAAAAACGTTTTTCGTTAATATTCGTGTTCGATGAAATTACCAGATATTTCATTTCGGTGTCGAGTTTCTAATGAAAAAATTTCCGCGCTCCTTGTTGACGCGTAAAAAAGAGTTGTTTCATCGCGAGAAGGAAAATAAAATAAAACGAGAGACAGACGAAATGGACGAACGGCACTACTCGGTGCATTGAACCGCGATAATCGTCCGGAAAGAGGAAAAATCAGTTTTGAAGCGCTCCTCTTCAAAAGAACGATCGCGCTCGCCGTGAGAGATCAAAGTGAAAGTCGAGCGTATGAAGTTTTAAATGATTTCGCGAGACCAGAATAAATTTCACCTCGCGATACGAGAGAACACAATCTCGCTCGAGAACCGGGGAATATTTTATTCAGCAGGTTGGAAGGGGGGAAAGAAGAAGAAAAAAAAAATCCATTTTGGTGAAATTTATGAAATTGACGTCGTAACGACGCGAATTCGTCTCGGAATCGGAAAACAATGACGGTCATTACGGATTTATATCGACGTGTGGTGGGGTGAAAAAATAACTCTGTATATACGCATCCTCCCCCCTCTCAACCCCCTCGCGGGATAATAATAGTCGTACGCGCTGTACGCACGAAAAGAAGCGGAGAGGTGCTGCAACGGAACCTTATACTTACGTTATTATCCTCCGGGTTTAGAACGACGGGGTGGTGCCCCACCAGCTTCTCATTATATCTCATTTTCCGTTATTACGATCTTTTAAATGCGTCTCTATTCCTCCTTCGTATCTACCTGTCTACCTCGAATTTTTCTTATATTTACCTCCCGTAACAATCCTCGCGGTAAATTAAATACTCTTTCGGTGTTTGCGACAATTATCTTTCTCTCTTGAAATTCTCAGTTTGCGCTTTTTTGAAAATCATACCGTGGAAGTTTCGCACAGCGAAAAATACACGATTCCGAAAGAGAATCTATTTTTCGATCAAAGTCTGCTCATTTATCTTCGACTCGAAATAACAATAACACGGTAGCAAACGGTTAATTCCCATCGATTCATTCGAAAATTAGAATTCGCTGATGTATCTCGTTGAATTAATCATTGGACGGAATTAATAGCTCGCAGAATCTCGCCGTGTATTTCTAATCGGAATATATAATCAACGATCGCGCAATAAAAGCCACAATTCTCATCGAATTCCCTCCCAAAACTTCTCGATCCCTCGAAACGTTCTGTTTAACGAGTCTTGCCTTCTCCGCTATCTCGAGCCACCGAGATGACACATTTTTCAGCTGCTTTTTGTTTACAGCTTATAAATCTGTCGAGTGGCGCCCCTCGTTTTTTTTTATCCCCGCGTTCGTACAAGACTGGAAAATTTTTCGCGAGTCAAACGAGGAATAACGAACGTGTTTAGCTTCGATAATGTACGCTCCCCGCGTCACTCCAGAGATCTCGCAATGACGAGATGAATTACGTTTTTACAACGCACCGCGAATCCGCGGGAATACACGACGATAATGAACGATAAATCACGGATACCAAATAGGCGTATGGAACTGCCAAGGAAGCGTTTGATTTACTCGCTTATGCCACTTTGTATATTTTTTTCGAAATCTCGTCATCCGGCGAATAAAAACTCGCGATGCAGAGTACATATTTTCTTTATTCGATCTTTAATATCTTTTCTCTATATCCGTTCTATGACGTCACCGTTGACGAGAGACGAGAAAGAAACCAAGAGCGCGGCTCTGTAAATATTTGAAACCGGAAATTGTAGCTTCAAACGTCGTCGACCCTGACGAGTGTGTCATACGGAGCACACGCGTAGTCATTTGCCGTCCACAAATTTACGAGACGCGAAATCAAACTGGCGAGGTTACCGCGGAGTCGTGTGAAAATTAATTTCTTTTTTTCTCAAATACTCGTTACGCCGTGACTTACCAACTTCTTAGCCCGGTTGTAACGAAACTCGCGTGATTGTACTCCTCGCACAATGGAGCGAATACCCAGAACGGAAAATTATTCCCATTCTTCGGGAAACTGATACCGCGAGTGAATGCGAACGCAGATAAATGCTATTCAATATGGAATAATATATCAGCCGAATTAATGTCACATTCAGTAGATTCGAAAAACACTCGAGCGTTTACGAGAAACTTCTCGAAGCCATCATTGTGCAGCGTTAAAGTGTGTTGACGTTTTCAAACTGCCCCTCTCCCCCCTCGTGTTGAAGCACTAAGGCTTTTTTTTCATTCCTCGATCGTCCTTCGGATATCACGAGCTCGCATTGAAGCCAGTCAACAAAACGGAGCTGAATGGGTCGTTTTATACGTCGTTAATACACGCGAAGGTGGGCTATGTTCTATTTCGGACTCGCGACGTGTAGAACAAACGGCTGACGATTTGCGCCAATTTCGCGTAATCACGCCACTGAATAGCCCGCTGACTCATTCGAGTTTATCGGCGGAGAAAAAAAAACGTTATCGTTAATTTTTTCATTGTATTATTTCGCTGCCGGAGGCGGGACAATATTTCTACAAATGCGGATGGTTTATTCGAGCTTGTTTTTTTTTTTAATGTCTTTATTTACAGTCGCTCAACTTCTCGGTTACTAGCGACTGAAATGTACAATATTATATATAGAAATAAATAAGTAAAAGATTTCATTGTGATCGGTTCATTAAAGGTTTATTTATTATTCTCAGTCTTTATTATCCAAGAGTGCATGTAGGTGAACGAAAGTGGATCGATAGATCTCGGGACTGTCCTGGGATCGGGGGGACGCTATCTATCGAGAATCGAGAGAGTTTTAACCTCGATCGATATACGGTGAAAATCGTGCGTCGAATCTCGATCTCGATATTCAAACTCCCGGGCTTGTTAGCTCGCGAGATCGCGCGCGACTTCCGCGACACTTGGCGTGTCACGCGGTGAATTTATTTCCCTCCCGTCGCGGACTTTCTTCGCACGAACTCGAGTCGATTAGCCTCTTGCCCCCTGCAGACTCGAACATTTTCCAAATAATCTGAATTTTCGTTAAAAAATTACCTTGCGATAAAACACGATTTGGTTTTCTATACTGGGGAAAAATGTTGATCAAATTAAATATGCATAAAATAATCGTTTGGTCTAACAAAATAATTAATAAATCAACCAATTTTTCTCTCGAAAGATTTTTATTCTACTCAACAAAATATCCTCCTGGCAGTATATGATTGCGTATTTAATCGGTTCAATATTTTTTTCTCGGTTTAGATACGATTTGAGGGTCAACTTTAATTCTTAGGGAACGAAAAATTTTACTGGATTTATACCCGAGTTCGAAGTTTATAAATTGAAAATAATATTTCATTTCCCGACCCTCCTTATTTTTTTATGAAGCCAAACTGTACACCGTGAATCTCGCATCTGCGCGCGAGTTCTCAAACGACAAAAGTTGAAACCGATTTGAACGCGTCGCGAACAAATATAAGCGATAAAGGCGAAACGATAAAAAAGTTTTTTAACTGCCCTGACCCGTGGGGGAGAGAGAGAGAGAGAGAGAGAGAGAGAGAGAGAAAGAAGAGAGGCGGTGGACTGTTAAAAGTTGAAGCATCGGTACGGCGAGTCGATCTGCGGATGATGCTCCGAGATTTATTGACCGACCAAGAGTCGTTCCTAGACGCGGACTTTAAGAAAACATTATTTCGAACCACAAATTTGTTAAGACTGATTTGTAGAAAAATTTTACCATTATTAGCAATAAACTGTTTTTTAATTTATTTTAAGTGCTCCATTGGCTTTCCCTCTCAAAGATTTCAACAAGTACATCTCTAAAATTGAGATTGTATACATATATTTTTTCGAAACACGAGCCGATAAAACGGAGAGGGAGGATTTTTCACATCGTTGTACACATTCGCGGATAATATAAACTTATCGTAAATCGACGACGCGCGTCGAGACTGCACAAAAGACGCGTGTTATGCGCGAATAAATGTTTACTGCTGCCGTAGGAGAAACGAACGAAACGCAGGGGAAGGGGGTAGGGTCGAGGGCTTTAATTTATTGCACGCGAGCGCATTACATTCTTGCAACGAAACGGAGATGCAGTAGTAAATATCGTCGGGTAGTAAAACATCTGTTGCGTTTCGCGGTGGAAGCGAGCGAGAGAGAGAGAGATAGAGAGGGGAGAACGATTTCGAAACGATCGATCGAAGGACGTCGATACTGTCTTGTGTGTAGACGTAAAGATAAAAAATGGAAGAAAACATTTTTCCCCCCGCGCAACATATTCTGAGAGGGAAAGTTTCCGGAAGAGATCGCGATCGGAGATCAGCCGCGATTCTGGACTAAATTTCTTCTTTTCGCTCGCCGTGAATTTCGTCACATTCTTTGTTCGGGCGAGATTCGCTACATTGAATTTTACAGCGATATTTTTCGCTCGCTCGATAGTTTGTGAATTATTTATCGGCCTATAAATCGTTACGTCTGCAATTGGCTCGTTTCAATTTGTACTCTTTCCACGTTATGCAACGTCGATTCTTACCTCGTTACTCTCCTCATTAGCGCGCTAATTACTTTTCTTAAACGCCTGCGGGTACGAGAGATAGAGAGAGAGGGAGAGGGCTGACGGAAGTTTCGCGATGAGCCACCCAATTTGCATTATTCATAAAACCGAACGAAAATATTTTCACTCGACCCCCCACTCCTTGCGCTTTCTTATTTATTATGCAACGTGTCCGAATTTCGCCACATAACGCATGACAATTTTGTGTTATCGTTGAATAATTTATTGCTGTACCACTGACACAGATATTGCATCGATATTTACTACACAATCGCAATACCGTACTCATCACAATCGTCATTATTTATTACAACTCATTCTTTCAAATTTTCTGTAGTCTTTAATAAAATTTCATAGGCAACTTATTCTCTAAAAATTCATACCCGCATTACGAACATAGTAATTTAATCGCGGATATAAATTAAATTCCGTGTATATATACGTGTATAAAAAAAACGAATAAGTATAGAAAGAGCCGCAGGCTCGTTATTCAATTACGAGAGTTGCATCTCTCTCGTGTGACCAGGCGCATTCGACGACTGTAATTTCATTCGAGATTTATTATCGTTCTCGAGATTGATTCCGGGCTAACTCGAGTTGGAAACTTGAAAAAAAAAAGGAATTTTAATTTCCACTTTCTTATCTCAGATCGTCGGTGAGAAAATACTTGGACTCGAATTCGAGTATCTCGTTTGTAGTCGAAACAATTAATGTGGAAGGTTGGGAGGAAAAATGGTAAAATACTCGTAGAGTCACCTTGCGAACGTTAATAAGTATGATCTAACATCAGTTATTACAGATTCGCAAGTGTAACGGATTATTCCGAGAACGCGCGAGTAAACGAGTACAGCGAAAGTCGTTCATCGCGTTAGCAAACCGAAACAGATCAAAGAGATCGTCCTCTGAAGAGGTCAAGTGCGAATTTGAGCATTTTTATTTTCAAATTCTGTGCGCAATCGATGCGTAACGATGAATATTTGCCGAATGACTCGCCGTGAGTCAGACAAGCAAAGTTTCTTCCTTGGTTCCGACTCAATTCGACAAACTATTATTCATGCTCATAATTCTTTTCTGTTGACGTAAGAAAATTCTCGCGTTAATTGCAAGCAGCTATTCATATTTTCATTTGAAAAAAATCCGGATTGATCGAGTGGAAATTTTGCAATCTCGATTCAAAAAGATCTTAGACGTCTTTGAATTTTTGAAAGTTTTATAAAAGTTTATTCATAGATTGAAAAATCAAAATTTGTTTGGAAAGCACTCGCGATCGATCGAGTCAATTTCACTGGGCGTTTTGGAATCCGATGGCGCGCTCGAGTGCACGCGAGTAAACTCACCGAGGGAGGAAGAACCCCAACCTCGCGTGCCTCCCCGATAATCGCCTTAACCTCGAAACTTAACGAGATTTGTTCGCGCTAATGATCGCGACGCGCTGTGCGTGCGCCAAACCCAACCTCTCTCTCTGTCTCTCTCTCTCTCTCTCTCTCACTCCATCTCTCTCTCCACCCGCAACGATGGGAATGCACCCGCGAGGGTCTCATTAACGCGATTCGATAGTTTCCTACCCGCGGAGTGCGTGCCTTCCATTTATCATTCAATTTTTCCTAATTCGATTCGATTCGATTTTTCCTCCTTTAACGAACCCCGCAATATTGAAATTTTTTTCACAACGCGTTATAATTGGTAAATTTATTCCGCGATTTTTGCAATTTAGATTTTGAATAATAGTTGGGAATAATCGGAGCCACCTGTGGTTCGTTATCGAAAGGAAA
The DNA here is from genome assembly GCA_003055095.1 of Goniozus legneri. Lineage (NCBI taxonomy): Eukaryota > Metazoa > Arthropoda > Insecta > Hymenoptera > Bethylidae > Goniozus > Goniozus legneri. The sequence continues at coordinate 91,340 of NCVS01000255.1, forward strand.
TTAGGTTTTTTTTCTCGTGCAACGGTGACGTCATCGATACCCGAGAAGACCGTCTGGAAAGTTTCACGAGGCTCGGGGTTCAACGACACGCGTGCTACACGCGCATATTATTACCCGCTGTGTTCTGTACACGCGCGTTTTTTCGTCTCTCCTCTTTCTTCCTCGCGGTATTTGCATGTCAAGAGCTCTCGTAACCTTCGCGTATCGATCTTATCGAAAATTTCCCTCTCGGATTCGTTACGCAAAACCGAAACCGCTCCGAGTTTCATCGAGTTTTACATACCAACGAGAGAGAATCACGCCGATTGCGCGTTCGGCGGAAAGGAAAATGAGAAACGCGATGCGCGAATTAACCGAGATCGCGATAAAACGAGAGCGGGATCGTAAATCATGAGAGTCGCACGTGCCCGATCAAAAGTCGTCCTCGTTTATTGACAATGTAACACGAGGAGAGTAACGATCGTGCGAGCGACGATCGCGATCTTGCGTTTCCCCTTTTTTAATTTTATCTGGTTCGACGACTGCACGCGAAATTCTCGTTAGAGGATCGTCACACTAATTTCGCAAATATAGTCGTCAATTTTTCATGTCTATCGAGTTAGTCCCGCAAAATACGATTTTAGAAAATTTTTTATTGTGTTGCGGCATTTATGTTCCAAATAGTATTTCAAATAGTTATGAATCCAAATACGACACAAGGAAGCAATAACTTTCTTTTAATAATTTCTATTTTGAAAAAAAAAATTGCTGTAAAAAATATGACTGCAGTAATTCTATATGTGGCACGAACTAGCACAAGTAGAGTACTTTGAATTGGTTTAAAAACCAGTTCATAATTCGAAACTTACGGAACTAATTATTTTTGAAAAATAATTTTTGTTTATATCTGCTAATGTGTACTTAGCATATTGCAATACGTTTGCAGTATTTTTGCGGGGCTTACTTGATAGACATCAATTTTTTTGCTTCTCCGATAATCGCGACAAACAGAACTCACCCGGAAAGTCGAAAAATCCGATTCTTTCTCCGTACGAGTTACTCAATCCGCTGGTGTGCGCGCAACGAATTAGAGCGGTTCTCGTTTTTTTCGCGCATACTCGACGCGCTAAACCCGTCGTGTTAATCCGGTTAATGGAAAACGTCGTCCGTGCGCGAGTAGAACGTCCCGTTTCGGTATTTACACGGGCGCATTATTTAAGAGGGCGCGCCAAGTGAAAATTTCGTCTCGTTCCGGGTGCGGGATGCGCACGTGTGTGTGTATAGAGTACACACACGCATATATAGAATATATATATATATATATATATATACTATATACAAATGTGTAAGCGCGTATTTCGCGTTTACCACGCGCGGATCATTTGCAAAACCACCGCGCGGGCGAATTACTCGCATAGCTGCACGTGAGCCGCGGGTTACGCGGGCAATAAAACGATGTGCTGTTGGCGTGAAGCGGTACGATCGCTCTCGGCTCGTGCCGTCCCACCTGTGTCACTCTTCTCTCTCTCTCTCTCTCTCTCTCTCTCTCTCTCGCTTGCTCGTTCGCTCGTCCGTCCGCGCAACTAGTTGGAATTAAGATTTAAACGTGTATCTCTCGAGCACGCTTTTAGGCTTTCCGTCAACAGTCCTGGATTAGCACTCGTCGCGTATAAAGGAGATTGAAATTGTTCGATCGCGAATTAGCCGCTGCGAATTAGATCGTAGATCGCGCTATTTGCATTAATTCGAGCTGCGTAGATGCACTGGATGTAAAAATTCGTGGAATTTACTTAATATTTATTTGCATACGTTCAAACAAATATGTAGATTCAACAAATTACTGTTTTAATTGAAAATACTAATTTTATTCTAAACATTATTTTTTTATTCTAATTAACAATTTATTCCATCGAACAAAATGTTTATTTCCATATTTTCAAATAAATATTACGTTTCGACAAATTTTTATTCCCAGCGTGGGATTGAATTATTGTTAGGAGAATTTCGAATAGTTGACACGAAAAGAAGAGAAAGAGAACATTGTTCATTGTTATTCTTGCAGATTCGCTCTTTTTATTAATAATTCCGGACGAGCTTTTGTTGCTTCGAAACTTATCTTTCCGAGAATACACTTAAAAACATTCTACTTCGTTCGTTTTGCTCTTCAAAACTCGAAATTAATTACAATTTCAACGAGTATCTTTCCCAGAGTACATTGATTTAACTCGAACAATCTCGAGCAGCGTTCCCGAGGGAATATATTTCAGCCATTATGAGGCCGCCATTGCAGGGAGAATTGAAGAATTAAAAACTAATTGTACAGCACTAACTAATTCTGTTTGAAGCTCCTCGTTTTCAATGGACACGGTTATATTCTTTTCACGAGGGAATTGTGGAGAGAGAGAGAGAGAGAGAGAGAGAGAGAGAATGTAAGGGGGGAGGTTACTCATACCTGTTTCCTAATTAGCTCCGAGCAGTTTGGACAGCTGGCGCTATTCAACCAGTGAAAAGAGTCTCTGGTATTTTTCTATTTTTTGTTTTCTCTGTTCTTTATTACGCTCCTACCCTTCACCCCTATCTCCCCTCGAGTGTAATCTTGTATAATTCCAAACGAATTCACATTCCATTGATACTTATCAATTTCGATAAAAAAAAGTGTACAAAGAGTACAACCTCAAAGAACAAGAGCGTGCTTTTTATTTTATATCATCTTCCGTCTCAGTGCCTCCCGTAACAGATATTTCTCGTTTCATGACGAAATTTAAATTTCGATAAAGCCCGAGCAGAAAATGTAGAGCTCTGTTTCGGACTCGCGAATAATTTCACGCAGGGACAAATTCGATTTTCATGCGCGAGTCGGAAAAAAGGAAAATTAAAATCCTCTCACGGCGAGACTTTATAGCGCGATAAATAAACCTCTCCGGCTGGAAGCACCGCTGTTACGTCGCGCGGATTATGACTGACTGCGAGTCCGCAACGGCGTGCGAAAAAAAAATATCCCCTCGTCGATCGGAGAAAAAGCGAAAATCGCGAAATCGACGACCTTGAAAGCGCGAGTTGCCCAACTCGGCTGTGAATTTTTTAAAAACCTCGGGTGCTAAATAATTCGAGAATGGAGAAAAATTTCGCGCGAAAAATAATTATTTGCGTTGGTTCGCGTAACGCGCGGCAAAAATCGTCGTGTTTGTTTGCACGCTGAAAGACTCGCGTATTTCGAGTCGCGCGTGCGATGCATTCGTTTATTTTTCCTCCGTCGCGAGTCAAAAGTGTTTAGTCTACATTTTCGTTTCGCTATTCAATTTTTTGCTCGCCAATTTTTTTTTTAGAATGTGTTAACCGTTCGATAAGAAAGATCTTATCGAACGGTAAATAAAATACGTTATCGCTCGAATAAATTTATATTTAATTGATAAATTAACCGCTTGAATTTTTTTCTGTAAAACACGTGCGATTCGTTGGAACCGAAGATTTCTCGGTGAATCAAAGCAAACGAGCATCGAAAGCGGAAGGAAACTCGGTTTCCTCGTTTTTCCCTCAATGTGAGCGCATACGCAGGTGTTTTCACTCTCTCTCTCTCTCTCTCTCTCTCTCTCTCAAGCTGACGTAATTGCCGGTTACGCGGTATTGACCGACGAGCCGAAGCGAAACAATGATACGCAACTCACGTTTTATGCATATCAGCCGGAGGGAGCGAGACAAAGAGAGACAGAAAGCAAACGAGACGAACGATAATTAAAGTGGCATATGACGAATCAAGAATCGGAAGCGGTGAAAGTGGGAATGAGAGAAAAAAAGAGACAGAAATACGAAAAGAGAACAGCCGACAGACGTGTTTGTTTTGTCGTCGATCGGTGGCACCTGTCACGTGTCACCGAAGAAAATATTCGCGAAATCCACTCCCGTTGAAAAAAAAACTGAAAAACTCGAAAGAGCATCCTTCTCGGATCACCCCGTAATTAAATACTTTTTTTCGTAATCCGAGAATAATTTCGACGTACGGCGGAGGTTTGTTGTTCGCGTTAATCGAGTCTCATAAAAGAGAAATAAAGCCACGGGATAGGAATAAATTCCCTCTCGAGCAAAAACCCAATAGAGCGAGAGGGAGGGAAGCAGAGAAAAAAAATGTAATTGCACAGGAAAGCACATTATCCTCGCGGTAAAATGTTTCGCGAAGTTAATCAGATCGAACTCGCTGGCGTGGGTGGATATTACGTGTGCACAGACGAGAGAGAGAGAGAGAGAGAATGTAGACGCAAACAAACGAACTCAAATCTCATTGGAAACGAGCCTCGGGGGTATCAATCTTAATGCCCTTTCTAATTAACAGAAACTCGAAGCGTACAGAGGAAGGGAGCGAGAGAGAGAGAGAGAGAGAGAGAGAGAGAGAGAGAGAGAGAGTCGTTTCTACATATAATACAGCGTGTTTGCGTTCCGCGATTCCATATACGCACTCCCAAAGACCAGGAGAATCGAATTTGTATTCGTCGTCACGCGAGCGGCCCGAAATTAGTTTGCCAGAAATTCCTCCTTTTTATGCCTTCGTGCTCGATTTTATATAACGGGATATACGTTATTTTCTCGTCAAACAGGCTGCACTCCGACGATAATAGAGTCTTATCTCCGTAACCCTTTCTTGTTTTCTCTCTCGCGTTACTAAGCCTAAAATTAACTCGGCTGAGTCAGAATTTTTGGGAAAAAAAGTTGATACTTTTTAGGTGAGAGAAGTGGCATTGAAATCGAAACTAGCTGACTCACGTGGTAATTGGAATTCGCGTCACACGCTATTGCGTAAGCGAGAAACGCAATAGGATTTTTTTTTTAAAATACGAGGCTAATCGATCTGCATATTTGGGTCCAGCGAGGTGATGGGATTCGTTATAACGGGGCTCGAATAAATTTGAATCAATCGATGTATTTCGTTTATTTTTTGGATCGAATCTCTTTTTCCAATTTTCGAAAGGACAATGGAGCCCGACGCATCCTCGCTTCA
>NCVS01000255.1:96351-107021 GCA_003055095.1 Goniozus legneri
CTCTCTCTCTCTCTTTCTCACTTTTCTTCGAAGACGATCGAAATAAATCCCGGTCCCGGTCGAATAAATCGCGCGGAATGCGCCGATAAATCGCAATTGGCGATTCAATGCGTCCACGAGAGTCGGCACTTCCGTTCCATTTCTCGCTATAGGAAGTTCAAATTAATGTCGCAATCTGTACAAAACGCGCCACCTCTTATACGAGCTTCTATAGGTGGCTACTAGTTATTTCTAGCGAATTTGAAAAGATCTTATAAATCTTCTCTCAGAATACCGCCGTTTTCGTTTATCGCGCTACAATCGCTCGTATGTACTCGGAAAATATTTTGAAGTTGAAACTAATTGAATTCTCGAATGGCCGAGAGCTCTTCGCTCCACAAATAGGATGTGAAATTTTGAACAAAATTGGAGCTTTGGTTTTGACACTCTAATTTAAAAAGGGTAAATACACATCTCTGTGAAAAATTTCTATATAGAATTTTAACTAATGATTTGGGAAGTCGAACAAATATTGCGTGAATTATTCATAAGCTGGGAAAACATTTTTCGATCGAATTTCGCTCTAAGATTTTCCAACTTTGTAAGAATGCAGTTTTACGAGGACACTCGGTCGCGACCCAATTCGATTTTCGAATACCGGAGTACAATGAGAGAAGATAAATCTGCGCGAAAGTTGAACGATTTTTATGTTAATTCGAACGTAACGCAGATATAATAAACGTGGCCGAATAAATAAAACTTTGACCTAATTTCGAATCTTTCGCCAGTTGCGTAACGTCCATTTTTCCTTTAATTTTTTTCAATTCGTTACTCGATTACGCAATCACGAAGAGGAGTGAGTAAAGTTGAAAGAGAGAGAGACAGAGAGGAGAGAGAGAGAGAGAAAGAGTATCGATTTTGTTCACGCCTCTCTCTCGCAGTTTGCTCGCGAGAGTCCATTAACGGTGTTTTTTAAGACTATACACGAACTCGTGGTCAAATGTTGATTTAACGAATTTCTTCGTTTCGGCCCGTTTGCACAGCTGATAATCACCCTTTGGGTGGGAAAAGGAGGGGGAAGTGTGGGGAGGGGGGCTTATCAGAAAGCTCGGACGGTTTCCATTCTGCTCCTCTCGCGCACCAAACTGTCCTCCATCCACTTTCCTTTTACACGCACGTCCGTTATTTACATACAAACCTCGATCTCCCATGAGACGTTTCGAGCGGAAACACAAAGTGTCATTAAAGTTTCGTTATTCTTCTCCTCGCTCTTCCACACGAGGAAAAATATATTCTCTTGTAAAGGGGTTTTCGTAAAAAATTGAACGTGCGTGTCGATTCTTCTTCTTCCGCGCGAAAGCATATTTTCTTCGACGAATCTCGTTATCTGCTCGACATTATTCCCGTCTGACGGAATTTATGGCGTTTTCCAGCGTGACACCCACCTTATCGGTCGCGTCGTCGATTCCGCTTTTCGCGCTACGCCCGGGTCAACGGCCCTGAGGAATTTTTCATAAGAGTAACGCAGTTATCGAAAATCGCCCCGAGTAACTCTTCACGGTATTTAATTATTCGGTTGTTGATAAATTATATTTGTACAATATCGAGAAATACGAAACTTTTCATCGATAAATTCAAAGTTATGAAATTTTTTAATTAAATTTGAAATGAAAAATAATTAAAAATTCGTAAAAAAAAATAATACTGCGTCCAATTTGTCGATAGAACAATACAAATCTGGCCATAATCAACATTACATCAATTTGGAGCTCGCATTTCAAAGCCAGTCGGAGGGGAAGTAGAAACCGAGGGAAAAAACTGAAACAGAAGGAAAACAAAGGGACGATAGGGAGTATCTGCTCTTTTTTTTCATTATTCCGCGGATCGACCGAAACCGTGGACCCCGGGTCGCAAAAAAAAGTCTCCCTTACCAGCTCCCATTCCTCCACGTGAAATGGGGTTGTCGAGTGGTAGGAGTGAGCAAGAGGAAGAGAGAAAGAGAGAGAGAGAGAGAGAGAGAGAGAGAGAGAGAGAGATAGACGTCGGGCAATATTTTAGCCAAGTTATTACCGAGTTATTCTGGAATTGATGGCCGACGAGTAAATCATCCCGTCCGGTGGATTGATGTACCGACGTCTGCGTAAACCGATTCTCATTCTTCTCTCGATTTTTCTCTCCCTCTCCCTTCCCCCTTCCCCCCGCCCTCCCTCTCTTCCTCTATATTTCTCTTTCCGTTCGTCGAAGATAATAAATTATTGCAAAACACCGTTACAATTTGTTTAAATTCTCGATAAAGTTGCTTGATTCAACCGCTATAAATATTTTCAATTTTCGTCCTATTCTCTTTATCGACTTTCGTGGAATACACGTTTATGCTAATCGGTTTCCCCACGCCGCGGGAATGCAAAAGTCTTGCGAGAGATCTTCAGCGGATTCCGGATTCTATTGTCGCGCGAGAATACGAGAATGAGAAAGTGCGAAAGAGCGAGAGAGAGAGAGAGAGAGAGAGAGAAACCGAAAACTCGCCAACTTCGCGACCAAACGAGATAACAATTTTTCCTTCCAGCGCATCTTCGCATTCGAGGTGGAAAAATTTTCACGGAAAATTTGATTTCCGCGCCGATGTATTGGGATTTCCCTCGTTGGCTCTTGAAAATGGGAGATCTTTTCGAAATATCGCAACGCGACGTAAAATTCGTTTCGACTCGTTCGAAAATTCCGAGTGTTTTGGAAACCGATCCGCTTTTTATCTTCTTTTTTAGCGAACGTAGTGAATTATCAACCGCTCGCGTATACCCAATTTAACTTTCTATATGAAAGCGAATCGAAAACGAGCTCGTGTACGTGTGACGTTTTACATGCGCTCTGTAATTTCATTTTTTTTCTCCCCCGAATGCTCGTCATCCCGCGAAAACGCAAAATAGCGTATTCATTAGGATTGACAATCGAATCGGAGGGAAATGCGTGTAAGCGAGTCGAAAACAAACCAATTAGTCGCGAAAATCTGCCTGCGCGAGTTACATACCGATTCGATTTTTACGATACGACGCGATATTTTCCAAAATAACGTTTTGGCTCCCTTTTTGATTCGTTCGATTCAACTTTGTTGTCCAAAATCTGATTGTTTGTCGAAATACGAATCGTAATGAGGAATATTAATTGATCGATAATGAAAACATTCTGTTTTTACACCGAGAAATTTTCATCGCTTCTCACCAAAGAGATCCTTTTAGTTATACTTGTCATTCGTTACTCTCCGAATTGGATAGACAACTAATTAAACAAAAAAAAGAATATTTTTTCAAGAATTCTCCATCAACGCAAATTAATAAATACTCCACTCTCTTTTATTTTTTATTCATTCAATTCTTCTCTTGCGTATTATCTTATTCGGGATTCCGATCGATTCTCGTTTTAATGAGAAAAGACGAGATTAAATTGAAGTTATTGGACGTTCTTTGGGAATGTCAAAGGTCGTGGTGTTAGAACGCTTCGTCGAGCGAGATATCGATGAGAGAGTAAAAACTGCATTGTCTCGTGATTTATGAAATACTTAGTGATATTCGACTCGTGAATAAAAGAAGCGAGAGAGAGAGAGAGAGAGAGAAAGAGTAAAAATAAAATTGTTGCGAATTGAAAATTTATCCGGAAGTTGCGATTCCTGGGGAACAAAGACCAGAAGGGTAGGGGAGAAGGAAAATGAAGTTTTGGTGAAGTTGGCGGTGAGCTCCCGCGGCCATATAACACAACTAAATACGACGTGGATTGCTGTGGTAACGGTAATTGGCATCGGAGTTAAGACAACGTTTCTCCGAGCAGCGGAGTATTGCGAAAGTAACGCCGTCGAGCTGTCGGGTATAATAATTATCGGTACACGCTCTCGTCTATGTGTATATATAACCCTGGCTAGCGAGAATTGAATTCTCAACAAAACCGAGATCCACGTATTTCTTCGATATCGCCACAGAGGGAACTGTTCGATTAATTTTCATCGGTGAAATGCTCGAATAAAGAGAACCTGAGAGGTTCTTAGCTCTTTACTGCGTGAATTAATTCTACTTTTACATTCAGTGAGTTTCATAATTTTTTTTGTGCTCTATTATTGCTAGATAATTCGACGAATTTAAACTATTTTACAATACTTAATTTGGAAATAAAATTGAATCGAAATTGCAATATATGAGCCCATATGCGGTAAACGGTCAAACATCCGTAGAGAGCGCTACAGTCGAATTTCACCTCTCACAGGTGCACCCCGCGGACTGACCTACGCGAAAATATACCTCGAGGCTCGATTTTTCGGCCACTCATCGTCAGACGCCGGTAGTCGATCCGTAGAGAAAAATACGCGAAATAAAAAGCACTCGACGAAATGCATCCGTGGCAGGGAACCCGCGAGCGAATGAAAAGTAACGAGAGAGGCGTATCCGGCGAGTTGTATGCAAGGTGAGCACCGAGAAATTGCAATTACGATATGCGTCTCTGCGTTTTTAGCCCCCCCCCCTCCCCCTCCCGGCAAGTCTCGTTTTGTACGCCTTTTCATAACCATCCATGACCTTTTTAACGAGGTGGAGCACCGGCTCGCCATAGAGATCGAGCCTTTTCATTCCCGTGTACACGCGAGGTTTCTCCATTCGCGAAAATTCCCATCGATCCACGTCGATTTTTATTTAATAACCCCTCCCACTCTGTTTTTCCATTCGCGTCGTATTTAATGATTTGTTTATTCATCGTCGTAACGTATTTGAAATTCCCCGCAGCGAGGTATCGGAAGCGGTGTTAACGCAGGCGTGAATCGCCGAGCGGGGTATCGAATTAATTATCGACAAATATCGCGAGTTACTTTTAATAAGGCATTCGAAAAGGGAGATAAACAACGATAGAATTTAATTTCGAGGAAAATATTTCTTCATTAGATAAATATTTTACCTACCCCGTCGGGAACGGTGAATAATTTCACTGACGAATTCGATTCGTCGACGTTTTACACGCTCGGTGTGTTATTCGATCAATGTTGTTGTAATTTAATATTCATCTAAAATATTACACCGCGATAAGAAACGACGAAACAATTCTCGCGACGATATTTGAAATAAAGAGAGTATAATCGAGAGTTTGGTGGATTACGAAACGGGGGTGAAAAAAGTAAGGGATCTGCGCGGGGGATGAAAATTCCTGGGGTGAGCCGCAGGACCTCTCAGAAGGAAGAAAGAGCGCGAGGAAAACTCCCCGCGGGTTGCCCCGAGTCGAGTTTTCCATTCTCGCTTTTACGGGACGCGTAACACGACGAAAGGTGGAAAACCAGAAGGGGGAGGGGGTGAGCGTGGCACAGAGAGGGTGTGGGGGGGGGGGCGAAAAGGAGCAAGCCGAGCAACAAGTGGGATCTCGAAAAGCCGTGGAGCGTCGCGACGCTCGGACCCTCTCGTCGCCTTTTCCTTTGGCTCGATTTTTTTTCTCCACCCCTCAGCCTCCAACTTCATCCCTTTCTGCTCTCAGATTCGCTTTTATCCGCTTGGTACTTTTTTCCTCTCCATCTTTTTGCTCTCCCCTTTCGCTCCTTCTCTCTCCATTTCTGTTTTCTCTCCCGATAACTTCTAGCCACTCCCGCGAGCGGAATTTTCTTTTCCTAGGATTCAAACTCCTCTCGAGACGGGTAAAAAGTTGTATCTAAATTAGAACGATCGCGGGCGAGCGCGCGGAGAGAAAAATTTATACGGTGCCAGGTGGAGATCGTATTTTATTCGCGTTTCTTGCGTGAATTATCTAACGGCAAAGAAACGAATGAATAATAACAATTGGAGTTTTAAAGGCGAGTCAAAAACCTGTCCTGAAACAGGTTCAGAAGAATAGAAGGCGAGGTAAGAGAGTCCGGCACGCCTTAATCTGATTCTATTAAAGTGGTATCGAGGGCTGGTGGGGATAGTCGGTGTTGTGGCGAGGGGGCAGGGAGCGAGCGAGAGAGAGAGAGAGAGGGAGGACAGACGAGCGAGGTGGTTCGAGGCCAGAAGACAAAGAGATAGAATCTGATAAATGACGTCGAGGGCAGTAGAAATAAAGGGAGCATCGTTTTCGTTTCGCGGTAACGCTTGCCGATTGTCGATGCAAATGTATGCCCTGTCCCTTTTTTACAACCCTTTTCTCCTTTTTGCACCCGAGATTCTCATCGAATTTCAGAATCTTCTTTCGGAATCGGCCTCCTCGTTTCTTCAAAACATTCTATGAACAAAGGTTGCTTTTTCAAACGAAAATTAGTATTCCAGCGCGAGTTCTGTTCATCGAACGGTTTCAAACCGATAATTTCTCCCGACAAATTTTTAATCGGAAAATGAAAAAATCCAAGCTGAAAAGTCCGCGAAAAAAGATGTACAGGCGAGGGGGTGAGATCGAGGGGGGTGAAAAAAGAAAGCGGGAGAGAAAAAAAGTAGCACTATCGTATCGTTAAGCGAGAGTTATGGCTCGCGGCTGGTATATGCGAGGTTTCCGCGCGAGCTTGCGTCACATTACGTATGAAATACCGCACGCAAGATGCATAACAGTAAATCCCGTTTAACGGACGTTTAGTTAGAGACGTAGATTATTGCTCTCGCGCTCGCTCACCCCCCAGCCACCCCTCTCGTTGCGCTGATTACGTTCGCTCGTTCGGTTTGTTTTTTCCCCCTCTCTCGCCCTCCTCCCCAGAAAGCGTAAAATGAAATTCAGCGGGGCTGAAAATAAAATCAAACTCGCGTATTTTTCCCCCGGTGAGGGAGGAATAATCGGGAAAGGGCGGCGAAGAAATGGGAGAATCGTGTTTTTCGTTTGGAAATATTCGGTTTGAGAACTTTTTTCCTCGGCTCCCTCGTTTTTAATTGGCGCGTTTCGTCATCTCGCTCGCGATTCGCCGGAGATTCTCGTGCGAGCGGGCTCTACTGGTGGAGAGGTATTGCCTCTTACGGATTAGCGCGTCCGCCATTAAATAACACCGATAACAGGAAATTTACGAGGTCGTAAAGCACTCCTAACAGCGCGAGCCAACCCCTGTACACCTCCCTGTGTACCCCGGGGCAGTTTTCGTCGACGATTTTCGATCCCAGTCAGACGACAATACCTTCTACCCCTTTATCGACACCCCTATACATCCCTCAAGTCTATTCAGTTTGGATTTCAGTCGATGGGTAATTTATGAGGCATTCGAAAAATTAGAAGAATTTTTCGCTACATTTAGAAAATAAGTTTAGTCGAGCCAATTTCGCAACAAATTTCTTCGAGTGCTCTCTCAGAAAAATACCGCTTTCATTTTCTAAATTCCCGGAAGTTATTTGTTTTCGAAAATCCGTATTAGTATGAATATCATTCAGCCGGGCGGTTCCATTAAAACGTCAGACGAAAAAATAATCTGTTTTTCTTCGAGCCAGAGTTTCGGGAATGATCGGAGTAAAGAATTTCGCGGCGGGGCGATATTTCATAGCTGGCGCGCTTTACAGCTTGTTATCCGACGAATTTTCGACGTCGCGGATGGCTCGGAAGTCGGAATGAAAAATGGGTTATAGGACGCGAACAAAGGCGAGAGACGTTTCGTATAAAAGTGTTCGCGCGTTTCGCCGAAAAAGGATTCACCGTGAAACAATGAAGGGACGAGGGAGGGGGATGAGATCGAAACAATACCCCAAGCCAGACTATGTTACCGAGTAATACGAGAAAATTCGCCTGATATTCGATTTATTTTCGTCCTTTATCTGTCGAATTTAAACCGTACGTTTTCTCGCGGATACCTCGAAATAAGACGGAATTCTCCCCGGGAGATCGTATATCGAAATTATGATACCCGAGAATAAGAAAGGAAGGGAAAAATAAAAGCTAATACAATAGTCACGGCGTCGTTTTCGATTTAATTAACGATTAATTAAATCGGGCGGATTTCATAACCGGCAACGTGTACGTTAATTGGATTAATTAATTACGCGAGTCCAAAGAGAGACGGAAAGACAGCAAAGAGGGATGAGATCTGCGCGAGAACGCGAAGCGTCAATTACCCAACGTCCCGGAATAAGATAGCCATCTTCGCGAATCGATCCTTAATTGACGCCATAACGTGGCTAATTTCCAACGCGAGGGTTAATTTTCCGGGAAAAATTCGTTTCTCTTTCATAAAATTTTATGAAAAACAAACCACGGTGTTTTAATAAATTCGATCGAATCGAATTATCAATTGTTCGAATTTAAAAGAGATAATATTTCAAGCGGATTTTAGTTTAAAATTTCTTTTTTTCGATCCCCAAACAAAGGCGGCCGAACCCATTAATTGGATGCCCATTATAAACTGGCTGCTGGTAAAAACCGATGATCAATCGTTTCAAAAAACGAGGGTGGTTGAAAAATCGGAAAAATTTTCCATATCGGGTTTGCGCCTCGGGGCTGTTTTTGAATAATCGAGGCTACCTTCGACGTACGCCCCGATTGATTAAAAGCCTCGCCATAATGGCGATAACACAGCGAATATACAAATTCGACTGGTTAAATTCTAGAAAAATTTTTTGATTAGAACTGTTCGTAGTCTCAGAAAATTCACGATTCTAGAACTCGTGCAACATGTGCAGTCTCAACTGGTGATCGTACAAATGAGATCCTTGAAAGCTGGCCAACATCCGTGTCATGGGTAAAATTATTTATAGGATCGAGATATCCAATGAGACTAAATTTCAATGTATCCGAAGTTTGCATCGTTTGAGTCCAACGAAAATTCGACAAAATTTTTTTTTCGCGAGCCAAGTTGACATATCTCTTTAAAATACCCTGTAATGACGGAAAAACACATTTGTAAATGTGTTTTAACCAACTTGGACAAAAATGACCAAGTTGGACAAAAATGACCAAGTTGGTTTAAAACACATTTACAAATGTGTTTTTCCGTCATTACAGGATATTTTAAAGAGATATGTCAACTTGTTTCGTGAAAAAAATTTTGTCGAATTTTCATTGGACTCCAACGATGCAAACTTCAGATACATAAATTTCACTCTAATCATTCGGCACTTATCCCCAATCGAGATTCGTGCATTTCGCGGATGCAGATGAGGCGCGAAAAATGCACCGAGACAAAATATATTATCCTCGGTGAAAATTACACGCCGAGATCGGAATGGCATCGCGAGTGCATCCTTTCCCTAATGTCACGACTTATTTCGGTCACGATTCTCCCCTTTTCGCTCACTCGAGCGAGAGAGAGAGAGAGAAAGAGAGAGAGAGAGAGAGTTTCTGAATTTATCGATTCGCTGCCGCTGCGGTTTGCCCTTTTGTATCTCCTCCTCCCCCTCGGTCTAACTTATACCTCAACTTCGAGCTCAAACTTCAGCCAGACCCATACGTCTCAATTTCATTTTCGAAAGTTTCTCGCTGCGGTGTTACATTGCCGTTTTAAAGATATGTATATATCTATATATTAAGTACGATAAATAACCAACAATACGTAACCCGAGATGAGAAGCAGGAAAAATTCGAAATCGAGTCGATAACCGCTCTTCCGATTCAAAACTCGAAGACAGTCTCCCAGCGTTACGAGAAATCGATCGAGTTTACTCGTGAAATTTTCCATTTTTACAACGATTATGAAAATTTATCACTCCTCCAGCCGATACTACTCGGCGTCGATGCAAAATGGCTTAATAAATTTCGCTCGAAAACTTTCCCCGGGCCATTTGCCGAGACAATGGGAAGTGATGCGAAATCGATATCACATGTACCGGAGGAGCCAATATACTCGTAAATTCTTAACTGACTTTTCGTTGCGAAGTTTATGCAAGAGTAACGCAAAAGGAGGAAGAGAAAGAGAGAGAGAGAGAGAATGTTGCTGGGCTGATTCTATTTATCGAGCACAATGATCGAAGTTCGTCGGTGGAAGATCGAAGTCACCCCGCTCTTCGTCTTTCACCGTCAACCCTACTTGGCGACGAGCCACCCTCTCTAATACACGTCCCCTGTAAAATATCGACGACGTTAAGCGACGAATTATACGATGCATAAGCAGACCGAGAGAGATTCACGTTCGGCCTCGCACGTTTCGTGTAATCCCCGGTGATTATCATCTTTTGAAATTCTAAAGAGAAGATAAAAATAAAATACAGGAAAAAGTGCGCCGGGAAATTTGTTGAATTAAAAAAATACGTTCGGTGAAAAATAAAACAAGAATCGCTAGGAATTTATTTACATTTTAAAATCCTGTATTCCGAGTGGCACGATCCGATATAAGCGGGTATTTATTCTCGGTGCATAATGAGTTTTAATTTTGCGAAATAAATTCGAGGGAAAATTCGATACGTTGTAAAAATTGCCGGGAAAAATCTTAGACGGAATGAAAAATGAGATCGTTGGGCAAACATTACGACGACGTTGAATATCGTTCAACGAGCTCTAATCGAGGTTAAAGAGGCGAAATTTGTAATTAATGGTCCCGATATCAAATGGCCTGAGCGAATATACGAGACTGGGATCGAGATTAGATAATGCAGGGCGGGGAACCTACGGGGTCCGTTTATATTTCTGATTAATTACGCATACCTCGCGTATCGTTTTCGCGAATGTGTATCGTTGAGATAGAAATAGAGAGAGAGAGAGAGAGGGAACGAAAAGGTCAAACGCGAAATTCCTTTATCCGTGATTCGCGTCTCGTTACGTTAATTACACGCTTTTGCGGAGTGCTGCTATCGACTTTGCAT